>JABXWE010014806.1:0-22109 GCA_014611495.1 Limonius californicus | reverse complement strand
CCCACCCACAGACAGACATTTTTTAAAAACCACTTTTTTGGGTTCCTAGAGACCCAAAACGGATATATCCGTTAAAATCTCGATTTCGAAAATTTTCATGATTTCAATACTTACCCTATACCTATAAGGTATGGGAAAGTAAAAAGACTAATAGCCATGGAACCGGTAACAAGGTGTTTTATTTATTAAGGTGGTTAACATTATAAAGAAATTTATAAATTGAAATGAAGGATGGATACACGAATTATACATATACAGCAGGGATTGGCAACCCGCGGCCCTCTAGGATTTTTCATTCGGCCGCCGTAATTTAATCCAAAAACTCTTTTTCGTGCGGCCCCCATAATGTTTCGTAAACAAATCGTTGTCGTCCTGTTGCGGCAGTCGACTTTACCACTTGATTTGTGTTTTTACTTACGTTTTCATTATTATTATTGATGGAACCTTATCGCGTAAGTCGAGAGGTCGAAAAATTGCCACACTACCCGGGAGGTAGTATATTTTGTATACCACTTTTCCTACCTACCCATTTCTCCCTAACGTCATCCAGAAATTTTACTTTTTATCGTTCTTTATTTTAATATTGACGTATTTAGACAAAACAATATGAAATTGAGTAACAGAACATAAAAGTATGAGTAGGAAGCAGCTTACTAAATTGCGTAGAGGTTTGCATGAGGGCCAATTGTCGGCTGTCACATTTCAATTAGTTCCATCTATTGGTTTTACTAAAAGCAAAACTAACTGTATAATAATGAATCTGTGATGTGGTATACTAGAACCTACAACAACCCCAACAGCACGCAGGTACTCACCGAATGAGTAGTGACTACCACAACGTTAGCTGCTACCCCGGCTCCTACGCCCTTTCCGCAGGAGAGGATTCAGACTTCATGGATCGAAAAATATACCACCTCCCGACTTAAGGGTAAAGATAGCGTCCTTGGTTTCATAACTAAGCTTACAAAAACTCTTATTGTTATCTTAAGTTTTATTCATTTTAAAATCAGTAATGAACTGGATATATTGAGATAGCATCAATATTAATATTAATATTTAGGATATTGAATAAATGCTTAAGGTCTTAGTTTAAAATTTTAATCTATGTAAAATATTATAGGTGTTAGTTCATATTCGTATCATTCTTAAAGTAATATTGTATAGTATTTTGTTTTAATTTGCAGTGTTTAAATCATCTAACACACCATATATATGTAAAAATTACACTGTAATCGCCACATTGTTGTTCTGTTTGAGTTCACTCCCACGTGAAAAGGATAACAAATTTATTCTGAATTTTGCTTGGAGTTGTTCCAAATCTGAGAATTAAAAACAATCGAAAGATATAATTTATTTAAAATATTACTTGTTTCAGGTATGTAAGCAAATCTCTAAAATTCCGCCCAACATTTATCCCGTAAATCATGTCACCTTGCCCATTACTCCCACTATACATTAAACGTCGAGCAAATAATGTATTTTTCACTAGTTACGGATTGAATGATTTACGTGCCCCGTAATATAGCGATCGGACGTGTGAAAAGCGTATCGAATCACCGCCATTTACCTCTGGAAAGCTCATGTTGCGCTCTCCGGGAAAACTTCTTACCTACTACGGCGCGTTAAAAGAAATCGCACCGGGACTGAAAATTGAGAATAATAAACTGCTTGCGCATATTTTATGCGACCAATTCGTCAGAGTGGAACTGTATACTTAACGTATCTGTCAATTAGGTGTAAAATACAGCCGGTGAGGCGAGATAAAACTTGTAATTACATTCATATTATTAATTTATGGTTGATATAAGAACCGACATTATGTACTTAAAGAATTTTCATCGTAAATAAAATCCAGGCTAACATTAATAGGTTGTTAAGGAGATATTAGCTAAAAATTAAGGCTAAACGTTTGAAAAATCGCGAAGGTCACTGTACACCTAGCAATATTAAAAATGTCTTTAGAAGTAGTTAGCTGTAAAGGAGAACTCTGGAATGGTTTCAAAAGATTAGTTTACACGACCCAACAACAGCATCTTAATATGAATATTGATTTCGCAACCAAAAATGAAAATAAAGTTACTTGCTACTGTCTTCTAATATCACTACACGAAACAACTGCAATAATATCGGCATAAACTCTGAGTCGAATATGTTTCCCACATCAAAATGAAATTAATAGTAGCCAGTTAAAGATCACTTTACAGGAAAAAAATGTATAGGAATCACATAAATTCAGTATTAAAACTTTCGGGGTCGAAAAGCGTATTGGCAACAATAAAAGAAATTAGTGAAAGAGTGAAATGTTCGAAAAAGAATTTTTTAAGTTTACACGGCTGTATCATTTCAATAAATTATATTCGAAATCATTATAACAAATTACAAACAAGATTTAACAATGGGCGATAATTGTTAAGAAACTTTATTGAAGGTCAGTTTACACGGAACAAAGTATATAAAATATATATATATATCAATAATGTATGTAACAATACAGTTATGCTAAAACAGAATCACTATAAATAATAAAAATGATAAAGTTACTGGCAATAAATAATCAAAAATTCAAGTGACTTGAAGAATAGAAGTACAATACAAATATCATAAGAAAAAAAATTTCTATAGAACTCTACAAGAAAAATTAGTGAGCGAACAAGTTCAGTTAAAAACAACAACCCTAGATAACAACATAAAGCAACTGCAAATTTTACATTAATGTAATAATAATAATAGGCTGCTACTGAAATACAAGCCAAAGGCTTAATATACGAAGAAGAAGAAGAAGTAAATTTTTGGATAAAAATCGCATCCAAAATACAGTAAGGGTGGATAAAATAATGTTTCCTACACTAGCAGTTAAAAAGGTCAATTTACATAAACCAATTACATAATTTCAGAACAAATGCAGACTTTTTGAGGAAAAGGGCATTCGGATAACATTTAAATAATTTAATTAGAATGCCGCAAAACACATTAATAAGTTTCCTAGCTAATTAACAATAAATATTAATTGTAGAGTAAATAAATTATGGAGCTAAATTTACACAAAATACTCCAGAATGAATGCAAATTGTGTAGAAGATATTTTATATTATATATTAAATAAGATCACAAAAAATAGCAACAACCTCAGTCTTTTTAGTAATCAATGATGTTTTCGCAGAAATAGGACTAAAATGAAAATTAAAAAATACAAAAATCCTACCTCCTGAGAAGTAAAAGTCCTCTTCTTCGAGCGTTTAGTCTCTTAGGAGATGTAGCGATCTTTTCGCCTATTCCTGGGCTGAGCGTTTTAAAATGCCACATACATAGAGGACCTACTTAACGTAGGCTCCGACTCCAGGAAATGTAAACACATCCTACCCCAGAGAACGTTTACTAGGTAGAATACCTCGCTGGTTTTTTGCCATTGCCTTGCGAGGGAGAACGGCCGTTAAAAATCCGATGTTTTGATACTGGGAATTGAACCCAGAAGCTTCCTCGTAGAAGTCTAACGCCCTAACTTCTAGTTCACGTCGTAGTAGATGAAAACTCTATTGAAAATAATAAGTGACAGAATACGTGTCTACTTAGGACAATCCATGAACCTCGGGAATGATAATCAAACCGCCCAAAATCGACAAAATTTGGGAACATACTGAAGAGTTGTAACATTTCAATTAACCGAAAGAAGAAAATTTGTAATGCCTGCATACCTCCTGTGATGACGTACGGTTTAGAGAAAACCTCTGTAACTGTGAAGTCCGACAACACACTTAACATAGAAAGCCAGCTAGAGAATTATGCTAGGGTTACGCTCCCGACACCACGTAAAAAATGAAGAAATCATAGAGTGGAAAATGTGATAGCGATCATAGCAAATTTGAAGTGGAAGTGGGCAAGACATATGATCAAACTAGAAGAACAAATATGGACAGAACATTTAGTACTGCGGAGATCAAGACTAAACAGACGTGGTGTCTGAAGTAAAGCCGGAAATAAACGGTATCAACTGGTGCAGCAGATCAGAGAGAAAGACTGATAAAGAACATGAAAATACTAATAACAAAAAAAATTACAAGAAATTCCTACATCTGAATACTATCACGATTTTGGATATGTAAATGCGTTCAAAATAATATTCGGGTTACTAACACTAACAACTAATAAATTACTGTCAGGATTGATTAGGAATAACGGTTAGTTTTTGTGAAAAAATGTCTGATCACACACAACTACTACATCTTATTAGTACAAATGGAAATTCTCAAAACGCAACCAAAATAAAATTCAAATATTGGCATAATACTGAGAAGAAATAGTTGATAATGAATATTAACTAATTCCATTTTTTTTTAAAGATTGTAGACCAAAAAGTGCAACAGTGCAACATTAACACAGTTTTTGATGCTTATATGTTGACAATGAAGATTAATAACTCGGAAAAAAAATTTAAAAGCTGATATACATAAACCAACTACACCTGTTCGAACATTCATCCAATTTTTTGACCTAGAATGATTCCTAAACTAAACTAGTAATGATACGTTAGTGGGAGAAATTAGTAATGAGAGCTAACCCTTTGGAAAACATTTAAAGACAGATTTACACCAACTAACGATCCAAGCTAAAAATTAATACAGTTTTCAATGGCAAAAAAGATTCCGAATACTGTTATGCTAAATTAATCAATTATATGACTAAATATATTTAATTAAATAATTCAGAAACTTAACACTAGTATTACATCAACCTCAGTATAAATTCTTTATTGCACTGCAGTAGCACTATTGAAGTAAACCAAATATGTTACTAAGAATAATAACTATTTTTACAATTAATTCGAAAATGCGTGCGTTATGTTTTAGCTGTTATGAACAACTGTTCCCAAACAAAGGGCAGAAGCTGTGCCCAACTCCCATGGCCTTCAACCTAACAATTGTTAGGTATCGAGTTCCATGTTGTCATAAAGATAGGTGTGCTACAAACCCAAAATAAAACAGTAAAAAGGTTGTGATGAGAGGTTAGTGGGAAGAGCTAATAAACAGTGAAAACCGCAAAAAGGTTTACAGGTCAATTTACACAAAATAATTATATTCATACAAAGTTCGAAGACTAAAGTGCATCCAAAACAAAACTAATAATAACGACAAGTTTAGTGAGAAGGGTAGTTATTATCATCATCATCATACATCATCACCATATCAACACAAGTGTGGGAACCGAAAACCAATTAAAAAAAGTTATGATAATCATATCAAGTTCCTGGCACGATTTAATGTATCATAAATAGTTCCGAAAAAATGTGAAGATCAGTTTACCCGAAATAATGTACAGAAACCACATCATCTCAATTTTAATATAGCTTTCCGAGCCGAAGACGCATCTAAACGAAAATAAATACCTGTCAGAAAGGTATGAAGCAAGTCTGGTTTGTTTATTTAGCACAGAGGATCAATATGCCCTGCTAAAAGCTATGATGAAAATAAACATACGTTTATAGGTGTCTGTCGTTACCTATGCCAAAACGAAATTATCGTACAGCGCTGGTAGAAAGCAGATATGCTTTAATAGAGCACGACCGCGTCTTATTTAGCAGACGCTAAAACAGGCGGTACGTAATGTAATTCTTTCATACATACGGTACAATATACATTACGCAAGACCCCCATTCTTTAGCTCTACAATCGCTAGCGGACATTATCCTGGCAAAAAGGAAAAATAGCCCTGAATTTATAGACAACGTGCCTGTTCATGCTCTTGTAACCTAAGTGGGCTCCTGGCTATTGTACACAAAATTTCCATTAACTTGGCAAAATCGAAGAGCAAACAGAGACTCAGGTCTGCGGAATCGGAAAAATTAACTGATTAGCTTTAGGTAGTTGCTCAAACATTGCAGCGTTTTGTTAAATGTGGAACAACGATGTTCATTTGATCTAAATAACTATCCAGTTTAAGTATCATTTCAAAATTGATACTTGTTATTTAAATTTACGTACGAATAATGAAGTTAAAATTTAGGGTAACAAATAAGAATTAGCTCGAATATATTCAACGAAGTCGTACTAAAAATGCGAACATATTGTTTTTTCAGTAACACACAATATATCTTTAATGTTTTAAAGCTGAATTCATTAATGTCCTAGTACAAGGGTGAGTAGCGATAGAACAGGTTCAACTCAGAGATAAGACAAAACTAAATTAAATAAGGGAGGAGTAATGGTCTTTCGGCGTATGGGAACTTAATTAGAGAATCTTAAATAATTACCGAATCCGCAAAAACAGCAATAAGATCTTCTGACTAACTTCTTGTCAAATATGATATTTTTTTAAGTTTTCTTTTTGTGTATCTATTTCTATTACTAAAGCTATGTACCCATATTTGAATAATGGTAATTTCTCATTGATTTCCAACACACTCCATTCTAATGTATTTAAAGACATCTCTAATGCAGAAACGTTTATTCAGTTTCGATAGAGAAAAATCGATTTCTGGAAAACTTTACATACATTTACTAGAAGTGTCAGCTGACAATTAAGAATTAAGAAAATTCTATTTTTTTAATTTCCTCTTATTTACATAAAATTATTAAAAAATAGAAAAAGCTTTATGGCTTAATGATTATTGCTACAACGCTGAACTATTTTAAAAAATACAGTAAAAAAAGTTTCACTTTGTCAAATGTTAGAGTGTATGTCAATGTTATTAAATTACAGGATCATTCTGTATGCAACTGATTTATTAAAAAAATAATATTTTCCCGCTACATAAGAAATTAAATAAATGTATTCTAAGCGAATCTAAATATCGACAACATATGAGCCTAAACCCTCAAGAATTACAATTTTTTATCAAAACTTTTCCATTTCAATAATTTCCAAGTTGCAGCTCCTCCACCATATGTCGAATGTAATATTTGTATACAAAACACAGTTTCAGACTGTCCTCCAATTTAAATTACAATTATATAATACAAAAGTGCTATGTATTTTCAAGTAAAACCACTTATTTTCAATACGTTAATAATTAAATTTGTAGACAGTTTATATTTATTATTTATTTTTGAATTTCTTGTTGTCATAAAAACAACAAAAATATGCAATAATGAGCAAACTCCCCATAGGCTAGCTCACTATTTTCTGATTATTACAAAACTATTAGAATTTGTTCATTCAAGCACATACATAACCTCACAGTATTTCAGAAATAAGAACGAATATTTATCCATCCATAGCCGTTGTTGATTATTGATGATTGAAAAGGAAACAAGTAATCAAGAAATCATATTAATGTTAATGTTAATAATAGTGATTTACATAGATGTGTTACAAATTGGAAATTCAGATAACTTAGCTATAAATAATAGAGACGGTGCGTTATGCTTCTACACTGAAGGTCTGTGGTTCAATTCCCAGTATAGAAACATCCGATTTATAACGACCATTCTCCCTCGCAAGGCAATAGCAAACCAGCAAGGTATTCTGCCTAGTATAAGGATAGCAAGTAGGATTTGGTCAATGTGCCAAGATAAGATAAAATTTAATGCAATTTTTTCCCCTTGCTAGTAGGTACCTATGTACGAGACAAGGTATAGATACGTAGTTAGATATAATAATATTAGCTGACTATAAATACAGTGTATAGTATCTAAGGTAAGCTGTAATAATATTTCAGCATAAAGAAAAGGTACAAAATATAATAATTAATGCTACAGATATAATAGAAAAAAAAATTCTAATTTTATTTTTGTTAGAAACCGTTTTCTTCATATTACTTCGATAATTTTTTATATCGGGATGGTATGTTGTTGATTGCAGGGTAATAGATTCTGCCGAACCTTTCTCTGTTGACCTGTTTCTAGTCTTTGAGTACATATGGAAGAAAGGCTATCGCAAGAGTAAGTGGAAGAGAAAATCGTTAACAACAAGATTGTTATTTTTTGGCAGAAAAAAATATATCTGACATGCTATTCCATACTTCTAATATTGTGTTTTCAACGCGGCATTCTGATCCTTCATTTTATGACAATCGATGACGTTCCAATTCTTCGATTTGCTTCCGCATATTCACAAATTTGTCTGCCCAAATTAGATTAGACTGCAGATCGATAATCTGCATTTCTAAATTTTCTAATTGCTTCCAATTGTCTAAATTCTGCATATGTAAAAAATTCAAATAATTAATAATTTTGTAGTAATTTGTTAATTCTTTTAAAATCATGAAATCTTTGTGAAAGAATTAGTAGACCCAAAAATTTTTGAAAATTCGTAGGTGAAATTCCAATCGGTTTTTTCAAGAGTTTGCGTTTCATCCAAAAATTAAAAAAAATTATGGATACACATTTTTAGTGTCGCCAAAAATCCTGTGTGTGCCAAGCTTGGCACGCGTACGACTTACTTGCTATTCCTGGTTAGTATATTTTTTTGGAATAGGAGTTTTATGCCTCTCGTGGATCAGAGTCCACGTTAAGCTGTAGGTCCTCTATATTTGTAGTACTTTAAAACGCATAACGCTGTCTGTACAGACGTAAACACGCATATTTACGTTGACATTATACATTCTGCGATTATATTATATAAAATATAGACAATTATGTGGTTAACATTAAGTCGTTAACACAGATAGACAGCTGTGGGTTCAGGGTTCAATGCTTACATTGTACAACAAGTAATTTAAAATTCAAAATTTACATTTGTGCGGCCTACAAAACTGCTGCTTGGAATTGTATAATTTGTCTAAGGAATTGGAAACTAGAATAAAACAAAAACAAAAAATGAAATCTAGACGGTATTGCGGTATGCTTCTCCAAGTTCCCTAAAGCTCAACAGAACATAAACTCCAACAATGAATGGGTAATGCAGCGCTTAAATAAATGCACTGTATGTCACTGTATGGACGTGCAACAATGAGTGCACGTCATAAAATGACGAATCTATTATTCCAAAAACCGATTCATTGTTGTTCGACGCTGGTCTTCTTCTCGCTGATCGATGTCTGTTTTCATTTCAAAATTAATGCCGGGATCGATGGGGACATTCCACATTCAAATGAACTTTTATCCGTCATAAATCCCGAACCTTTGCACGCGAAACACGGCTATTTTGAAAGGTGAACGAGTTTATGCCTCGTTTACCAAAGTCGGTATCTCCCAAACGACGATAATAGCGTACCATTTTCCTGCGGAATCGCAACGACATTACCTGTCATTTTTCGATATGGAAACCCGATTTATTATTTTATGGCATTCCTAAAAGGAACATTTCCGGGGCAAATTCAGATTTTGATGAACTGGGAAGCAGAGGAGAAACACGCCGCTGAAAGTTTATTTAAAGTTTTGAAACAATTTAGTGAGTGGATCTCGCAGAATGAAGTCCCCTAGCCGTTGGCTCCTTCCTGCCAGTTCACGGAAGGAAGTTGGAAGGAAGAACGAAAGAACGTAGCGTATTGCACTCGCGAGACGTCTCTGATGTATTACCTGGCGTACATGCTCGGTAAATTCGGGATTCTGAAAAAAGCTGCATTTGGTCAAGTTTAAGCTGGAATATATGTTACGTGACAACATTTCAAAGAAACTGCGATTTCCTCCCCATTTATCATTACTGGAATCACTCCAGGGATGTGGAAAATAAAAATAAAAATTTTCTTCAAGTTTTTCGTCTTTGTTTTACAGACCCATTACAAAGCATTTTAAGTTTCATTCTTAAAGGTGCGTATTCAGCCGATATAAATTTACTCGCAGACGTTAAAGTGCGCGAGGGAGTGTAGCAGAAACTTTTTTATGTGTAACAAATGAAAATCCTTAATGTTTTGATATTTTGGGGGAGTTGGAAGAAAGCGTAATTCCGATTGTTTCATTGCTCCCCCACCTGTGTCACACCCGGACTTTTATTCCAGGTCTTCGGGTCATGCCGCGGGCCGAGAAGAATTGAAAACCATTACTGCTGATGAAAGAAAAGTTTTCTACTAAGTTTCAAGACTCTTTGTCCCCGACAGCCACATTCTTCTACCTCCATTTGATTATATTTTGTTCGGGAGTAATTCGCGAACCTCACCTTTATTTTTTCACTTAGTTTGAATTGTTTCATTTCAGGGTTATTGTTTTAAAGCTCTGAGACGGAATCTTTATAAAATGGAATAAAGTAAATGAACTCGCTTGAAACGTGCGCGGATCTGGGATAATCTCGACATCTACGCGATTTCGGAAAGTACGTACCTAGGTGTCGTTTTAAACAAAACCGATTACAGGAAATGCAAAAATTTAAGAATTGAAGCTTCTGCG
Source organism: Limonius californicus (assembly GCA_014611495.1). Lineage (NCBI taxonomy): Eukaryota > Metazoa > Arthropoda > Insecta > Coleoptera > Elateridae > Limonius > Limonius californicus. The sequence goes on along the minus strand of JABXWE010014806.1, from coordinate 11,853 downwards.
ATTTTATTCTCTTAATGTCTTCCAATTTATTTGCGCAACCATAAAGATTTAATTACTTCGCCTAACAAAACTAGAAAATTAATTAATGCTTTCTTGATCACAAGTTAATAAAAGCTAAAAGCATAATCAAAACAATAAAAAAAACTGCTTCACCCTATCGTTTGTTAATCTTATAAATAAGCGATTCAAGTATGGGAACTCATTAAAACCGCAAAACAATATCTAAATGGTCATCAATGTTTATAAAACTAACTAAAAAGTGGCGGTTATATTTAGAAGAAAACCGATAATGGCTATGATCAATAACTATCTCAGATATGTATAACAGTTAGATGCAACAAGTTTTAAATTGCAGAGATATTATAAAATTTATACTAATATTTATCAGCTTTATTATTAGCTTTTAATGTAACATTGATAGATATTACTTAAACATATATAAGAAAAAAGCTAATGGAAACAAAAATATTAAAGAATTAATTATTAAATGTTTAAAACTCGCGTAGTTTGAGTGTACCAAAAATAATGAAAATTCGAATTGCATTGAAACTGACAATCACTAATCAAAAAATAAAATAACTAAACTTTTACAGATATCAAGTTTTCATCTACATGGTTATGTTACTTGGAAGGTGGCCCTTTTGCCCTCATCGCTTCATAAAATAATTTTCTAAGTAGAATAATAAATTAATATTATATTTATCGTTGTCGATAAAACAATACCTAACTACAAAAAAAGTTTTAAAGATGTCATTTAAAATTAATAGTTATTAATTAAAAATTTATTTCCCACACACACTACGTATATAAACATATGTTTCGTTTTAAAACTCAAGAAATCGCCTTCAATCAAATCATCGATATACGAAGAAGACACACTGTGTTGTTCTGTTACTAACATCATTTATAATTCAAAAGTCTTGCTTGCTAATATCTTAAACTATTTAAATATTCAAAAGGTCAATTTGAGGAACACCGAAAGAACGAAGTAAAGCTCTAAGATTTACGAGAACAGTTTAAAATGTATCTCAATAGCATGTCAGTTGAACGACTTTCATTCAATTTATAATACCAGGTCCCTCTAATAAAATATCGTTCACAGTATTAAATGTACTATCCTGTGTACAAACATGAAACTGAAATTGTTCGGTTGTTTCATACTTACTAAATTAAATAAAATTGGGGACCTCGGTGGAGCAGTGCGAATACGCGCTGCCATTCGGGATCTCAGTGAGACGCGGCCCATCGGCCGCGTGTTCGAACCCCGGCTGAGGAGACCGTATTTCACGTAGTTTAGTTTAGAGTAGGTGGTGCATGAATAGTTAGTACGTAAGGGACGCCCGCACCCCTCTGAAGTAATGCGAAAGCGGTTCGGGGGGGATAGTATGAATGAATGAAAAAAAAATTAAATAAAACATTCATACTTGAAGCAACAGATATACCTATGTTAGAAGGAAAAGGTACTGAAGTAATTCTTGTTTTTTCTCCCGTAAGATTTTATAAATACGGCAACTTTTTCTGTAATTTTATAATCATCAAGTGAAATGTATTAGTTTCTTAGGTATAATGAAGTTAACTTCTTAAGAAATTTTATATTACGTTTCTTTTCTTGGTGAATTTCGTAATGAAATGTTTTGGAAAAATATCAGTTCAAACTAGTCACGAAACAATGCCCCATTCTTGTTTGTAACTAAATTTATTCATAGATACACTGCTCAACAAAATTAGGGGAACAGTTCTTTAGCCGTGAATAATTTTTCAAATTAAAAACAAACGCAAGTATCAACTTTAGTATATTGTGCTCTCAACATTACTTAACAAGATACAAACAACAAATATGCTCCCATTAAACGGTTTTCTTGAGTAACACCAAACTATTGAGAAGGTTACCAAAATCGAAATATGTTTTATCACTTAAAATGTAATGAAAAATCTGTTAACGCCCTAATACCAAGCTTTAGTAGCGCGTGTGCCCTTCATTAGCTTCAATAACAGCCTGGCAACGTCGAGGCATGCTGCGAATAAGACGACTTAATATGTCTTGTGGTATATTTCGCCATTTTTCTGCAAGGGCCTCAGCCAACCACTGAAGAGTCCGAGGTGCAGCAGGACGTTTCCTAATGAGCCTGTCGAGTAAATCCAAAACGTGTTCGATGACATTTAAGTCTGGACTCATGGCTGGCCACCCCATCACTTGGATTTCTTGTTCCTGGAAGAAGTTTGTAGTTAAATTAGCGGTAGGAACTCTACAATTATCCTGTTGTAGGATGAAACCATCCCGAAATTGTTCGCAAATGGCACAACATGCTCTTGAAGAATCGTCTCAACATAAATTTGGACGTTGAGACGTTGGGGAACGACAACCAAGTCTGTGCGACCTTCTATACTAATGCCACCCCACACCATGACCGATCCAGCTCCGAATCGGTCCACTTCCTGTATAGGTACACGCGGCAGTGTATCGCTCTCCAGGACGTTTGTACACCGAGTTAGACAAAACCGCGACTCGTCTGTAAAAAGCACAGACCTCCAATGTCGAAGTTGCCATTGCACATGTTCGCCGGCAACGTTTAGACGGCTAACTTTGTGATTCTTGCTCAAACGAAGAGCTTGCACAGGCCTGCGAGAAATCATATTGACTTCTTTGAGTCGTTTTCTAACCATCTGATCGGAAATTGTCACAACGGTGGCATGTCGGAGTAGATTTTGTAGCTCACGAGCAGTAGCAGTTCGTCGGCGAAGACAAGAGTTAACAATATACCGGTCGTCCCGAGGGGTAGTTTTTCTTTCACGGGCTTGTCCAATTCTCCTGGAATATCTACGTTTCTTGGTACCTATGCCAAGCTCTGCAGATAACAGATGGAGTCGATTGGAGCTGGTTTGCTACATATCGCATAGATCGACCATCTTCAAACAAAATCAAACTTCAATTTCACTTAAATAACGCATTTTTGACTCAGAAGCATTGAAAAAGTCCAAACTGACGGTTTTACTGTATCCAGTGACTAATTTGATGAGCTTCAGATGTTTGCTTTGTGGTCAAAAACCACTTTGATTTGAGACTTTCCTTACGTTTTGGCGTCTACGATGAAAACGAGCACACGAATCACCGTAATCCTTTTTGCACTTTGTCAATAAAGGTCTAGAGAATAATATAACAAGCAAAAATTCTGCTTCCATCATTTGCTGGAAAACTTATAGGCGCTCAAAAATTTTGTTGGGCAGTGTATATAGGTGAACAAAGAATTATATGAATGAATGGGTAAATCAAATTTACAAATAATGGAAATATTAAGTACTATTTTAGGCGCTGGTACTATCTGAATGCGTTTGTTTTCGTTATATTCTAGAAGCTTATCCGTGTGCAACAATCTGTATAATTAGGTATAAAAAGTAAAAAGCAATAATATTATTTTTATTCAAGAATGTATTTTCATATTAAACATGATTATCCATAAGTATTTTATACAGGAAAGTCCTTGTAATTGTTTATATTTACCACTAAACATATCAACGGTTTGTTCAATGCATAAATTAAATAATTTCTGTAAAAAATAATAAGTTATTGTGTAACAGAATTCAGAAAAATTTTATTTAGGCGATTTCACTACGGCGACATTCTATAGGAAACAAATGGTCAATGTCCAAATAACAATATTTTCTTTTATGTTTTCTTCATTATAAATTACTTTAGATACCAAATTATGGGTTCAGGACTAAGTAATAGTCAATGTTGCCCGCCTCGGTGGTCTAGTGGTTAGCGCGTTTGCATTTAGATCCGGGGGACGCGGGATCGATCCTGGCTGAGGTCGGCGAGATTTTTCTAGCGGGGAAAAATCTGAAAATGCGCCTTCTGTCGGATAAGAAGTAAAGCCGTAGGTCCCGTGCCACTACGATGTGTGACACGTTAAAAATCACTACTGGGGTTGGAATTACCCCAGATAGGCAAAATTCTTAGTTAGGGTGTACAATGCGCCAAATGTGGCCTAAGTGCTTAGAGATGCTTGGAAAACCGCGTCCTAGATCTCGCTCTTTCAAAGCAAGCAAGCAAAGCAAGCAATAGTCAATGTTGTTGCTGCTCTGTAAAATTATATTTTAGGTGCTTCAACTGCTTGGCTTACTAGCACCCGATACATTCTAAGCGAACAATATAATGCAGGTTAATCTTTACAGGATTATTTTACTATTAAATCTTATGTATAAGTTTGGTGTCTGAGATACTGTAACATGTTAAAGAAGATATTTGAGTCATAACAAGGCAAATCAGCCAGAAGGGCCATCAAACATAAAATACAAGTAGACTTTATGCTGCATAGATATGGAAAGATTTCGAAAAAGTCATAAGGCAGGTATTTGGAAAATACTGGAGAAACTGGGAGTAAGTAAAGAACTTATTATAAGTACAAAAGCTATATCAAACCACGGATAATTATGTATGAACAAGCAACGAATGCTTAAAGACCTTTAGAAGAATTGCGACATTATATTTAGTACATTGTTACTTAATATCGTGTTAGATCAAGCAGTTAAAGAGCTAGCAAGAAAAGAGCTAAGTCGGTGAAAATATTTGAACCATGCTATGCAGATGTTATAATAGTAATATAGTATTTGAGGAAAAGACAGAGGACTTACAATATAACGTTAAACTATAGAATGAGGAGCTAAGAGAAACTAATATAGAGATCAATATATTAAACACAAAAACTGTGATAATCGCTACACGAGAAGGAAAACAGAATACAAGAATATAACGGAAATAAATAGACCAAGTTAGAACATTTAAGGACCTAGGAGCAACAATAAACAGTACAGGTACTTTAGAAGATGAATTAAACGACAGGTTAGCAATAGGAATACTACAACGCAATAAAAACATTTCTGTCCAACCAAGATGTATCAATTGCAACGACAACCGAAGTTATCAAAAAAATACTGAAAGCAACACTTTCCTACTCATACGAGTCCAGGGTTTTAAATAATAAACCCAAAAGCAGATTAAATAGCATGGAGATGAGATTTCTGAGAAGAATAGTAGAGAAGATGGGATAAGAAATGAAACATTTTAAGAACGGTTAGAAATAATCCCCATAGAAACTAATATTTAACAAAGCCAGTTGAGATAGCTAGGACACATCCTGCCAATGGAAGAGATAAAATTATACGAAGAGTGTACGAGGCAAAACATATAAGCAAGAAAAGGACAGATCGAGAAGAACGTAGGAACATGTAGCAAAAGAAATGCAAGAAAAGAAAGAAAATCAAATGGGCAGGTGTAAGACAACTGACAATGGATAGTAACCGATGGAGGAAGATTTGGAAAATAGCACAGGAAACCTACACTAAATACCTATGTATTTTGGAAACTAAGTTGTTATCTCCAGTAAGAACTAATAAACCTTGGAATACCTCTGAAGATACGTCAACAATGGAAGTCCAACAGATGTATTTAGCTATTGTAAATATTGTGGTGGTAAGGGGGTTTCTCAAAGTTTTGTATAATTAAACTATCGTTTCAATTCGATCCTAAGGAATTTATGATACGTTACATACGTAAGTGACAGTATTTTAAGAACGTTATATAATTTCTGTTGAAACGTAAAGTGGTGTTACTTTGAAGAAGGTTACGTTTTTGGATTCCTTCCTAGAGTTTCTTCTATATAATATATCTTTCTTAATAACAAGATTACTGTTACCACTACCACTTGTAGGTAATTAGATGAGGTTACAGTAGAGCCTCTCTAATCCGGACACCGCTAATCCGGACATCCGGTTAATCCGGACAGACCTAACAAAACAAAAATCGGCGTAGAATTTAAGAACTATTGTACTTTAAACTGAATTGACGTTCCATATTCACAGCTTGTAAACTAACTAGGACTACTATACTGTATACAATTCGTTTGCATTAACGCTGGAAAAAGCGTCAGTAAAAAAAATTAATTCTTATATAAAACGCTGAATTTCAATCAACAAAATAGTTTGTATTTTATCCTAAACAAACTCGTAGATTAAAAAAAGTACGCCTACGTTGTAGTATTGAGACTGAAAAAGTCATTTTTATGATAAAAACATTGATTTTAATAGTTTTACCCATCTAAAACTTTTACAGACATTTTAATGCTGATTCCGTTTAATCCAGACTTTCGGTGATTCGGACGGGATCCGGTCCCATCAAGTCCGGATTAGCGAGACTCTACTGTACTTACATTTCCTAATAATATTTTTAATACATAAAAGGTAAAAAGAATAATGTGTTTCTGCACATGTTACGTTTCATTAGGGTTTATAAAAAATTATAACAACTTGTTGTAAGTTGTAACACTTAAAACTTTGCCGTAGTGTTTGACTAAATGAAATATATCTAGTTTAGGGCAAGACGTACATGTATACAAAACGATCAAATAATACCCCGCAAAGTCAGTAGCACGTTATTAAAGAACTTGTAGCAGGTCGCTGTAGTAAAAGTACTTGCTTTGTTCATACAGCAAAATATGTTTGTAAATTATTTCTGAACAATTTTCACCCGAATTTTATAATTTTAATAAATATATTAATGGTAACACAGTTGCCAATTCTTGAAATTACTATTCAGGATCAGTAATACCACAACGTTTTTATATTTGGAATACATTTTATGAAAATTATGCAAATTAGAAGATTAAGAATACAATTTTCAACCCAAATAACTGGAAGGATTATCTTCACTTTTATCATATTCAGGAAATGATACTGAATTACATAGTTATGCACCATTAGTTGATCATCCTCTGTATATAGCGAAATACTGTTTTAAAACGTACGATGAAACACATTTTTGTTGTTTGTTCTGATTAATATCTAACTTTCATATAATAATGGACATCTTAAATTCACTAACTGCATAAAATTAGCAACGATGTGAAAAACAAAACCATTATAAAATATGATGCCAGTAAGTAATGAAATCAGTAAATGCCACAAAAATCATAAAGATCTCATTTCTCAAATGTATAAAAGGTAAGGAAACTATATAGACTATATTTTTAGCAGCTTTGAAATTAAAAATAATTAAGTCAGTATAACACGTTTAATAGTTAATTAGTTATTCATCTCGGACCTATAAATCTAGTTTCAAAGCCAACTTTTTCAAAATGGCTTCAAATTGTGTCATGTGGGATAGGTATGACGAAGGAAATTCGCCCTCGCTTTGTTATATCTATAAAAACCAAATGAATAATGCGCTAATAAATCAATCCGACTTTTCATGTTTGAATTTCTTAAAGCCAGACACTAATTTAACTTATTTATTGCCATTGCTGAACAAGAGTGTAATATTAATTTACTACTCACCAAGCAGCCCCATCTGTCTTTCAGTACAGCCGCTATGTTGCAAGCACCGCTCCGTGCTCTTACCTGCAAAACAAAGAACGTAAATGAACATTTATTATATATAAACACGCTTAACGCGGAAAATAAATACCGTAATTAATTACATTAAACCGCAATGGAGAAGTTAATGCACTTTCCGCAAAACAACTGCGGAATGGCTCAAATTTTCAGGTTCTGGTTTTCCGGTCTGCAATCTCGCTTGTGTACGCTCTAAAAAATAATCCTTTAAAAGGACAAGGAAATTTTTATTTCAATGTTCCAAGCCGCAAATCATACAAAAGGAGGAAATAGGGTGCTATAACTACAAATAACTGCTAACCCGAACCCAATATAACTGTCAGAATCAATCGTCAAACAAAACCAACACTTGCTAACTGTAGGAAGCAGAAAATTCCTTATATACCTTGTAAGACACGGCAGAGACGTGAATCGATCAGAAAACGAGAAGAGCTGCTGATAAATAGGGGGAAAGAAATGGGGTACTAACTGGCGGAACATAAATAAGGCGATGATTGATGAAAAGAAATCGTCTGGTGCAGAATATTCAAAGCAATTGTAAAAGTATGGAAGGAGTAATGATAAAGGGGCGATAGATTGTTGAATATAGTAAAAACTTTAGCTAATAGACGCGACTTCAACATTTTAGATGTGATTTATTGGAAATATTAAACAGTAAAGGGGAATGTCAAAACTTATTTGGTCGTTAGAATGGAAATAACAAGAAATTAAAACCCCAATGAGAAATTTAGTGCCTCATTAGCATATGCTAATGATGTGTTAATAAATTGGCATTTAAACATTGGGAACGCTACAGTTTATGATTCGAATTTCAGAATTTAATGTAAATGTCTGATACGATAACCCAAAAAAGATTATAAATATATTTGTCATGTAATCAATATAGTTCCTAATGATAATGAACTTATGAATGCCCATATATAAGAAAATATTTGGAACCAGAAGTGGACAAACAAACTATTCATTTCAGTATCTTCAATTTTCACAAAAACAGCTGATTAATGTGAGACTACAAGAAGCGGCAAAAAAAGAACACGAACTTTTCAATGGTCAACATTTATTAGCTACAATATAATTCATAAAGTGCTTTGGTCTAATTTGATCCATCTTTGGCACAAAACATTTTTTATCGTCTACTATTGTGAGAGGACACTAGGGGGTTCAATTTCCAGTACCGGGATATCGGATTTTTAATAGCAAATAGCAAACCAACGAGGCATTCCGCCTAATAACTAATTCTTCTGTGGAGTAGAAGCGTTTACGTTTCCAGTGATTCGGTGCTGTCGTTAAACTGTAGGTCCTCTATGTCTGTGGTACTTTAAAACTCCCACCACAAGCATAGGAGAAGAGATCTCTGCGTATTGTAAGTGACAAAACACTCAAAGAAGAAGATATTATTTAGAAACTGTTATTATTTGGTAAACTGTACATTAACAAATATGTATGCCAAAGTGATATAAGTATAACTTTAGGCTAATATGGTGCAAAATAATTTAAATAATATATTCAAAGGAATTGGTCGGGTTTAATTACTGTTTGTAGCTGTAAACCTCTGCAACACTTCGAGGAAAGGTATCTAATGTGTTTATAAATAATATCATATCTAAAAGTATTGGTGGTCGTGTATGTTTATCTTACCTACTGTTTCATCGCTACTTTCCACTTGTCTTACTTGAAAACCAACGAACATACACCAACAATAGCGCTTGATTTTTAAAATAAATAGTATTTGTAGACAGTATACTATTAATAAATTAAATTTTTATTCAGGGATGTTACTCATGTTTACAGTTAGAAATAAAAGTTTACCAACCAACCACAAAAAACAGTTTTCATAAGATTTTATAGAATGGAGTTGCTAAAGAATAGATTGATTATTCCACTAACAATTCGAATTAAAAGTTACTTTAGTACTAATTATTAAATAAAAAAACGGCAGTAATTCATAATGTCGTTCTTAGCCACTTTGAATTCCATCCAAGAAAATAGTAATTTTAAGCAAAATCATTACAGGGTAAGGACACATAAGCATTATAAAGCATTCTGAAAAGTAATTATAAGGTAATTAAATTAATTAGCAATTTCAAAAAATTGCTAATTGATTGACTGAACGTTCCTCAAAGGATTCACGTTAAAAGTTCCTTCAGCATTAAGTCCACAAGTTTTTCCTTTGACCACTGCTTATTTCCTTTGGACTTCCAGTGGGCTTTTCCGTGTTTCTGTAGCGAGAAGCGTCGATGAAAACTGCGGTTCTTGCAAGGTACAGCGATCAAGCATTTTATTTTAATTGCTTTCAATTCGGTCCCCGCTTATAAACTTTAAATTCAAAGGAATTTTTGTGTGCGTACCTGAAACGGCTAGTAATTCAATTTGTTGGGAGAGCTCTCGTTTAAAGTTTCGACTGAAAGCGGGTTTTTGTGAAAGTCCGTCAGTTGCTGTGGGATGAAAGCAATTCTCTATGTGAATTACCTGGAAATTAACCGTGAACGACCGCGGTTCTCGCGAGAGAGAACGACAGAAAACCCATTCAGTTAAGAGCAGAGCGGACGCAACAGGAAACCTGCAGCACAAGCAGTCATTACCGCTCCTGCGAGGGGGCCCTGGATTGCTGACGATGGCTTTTGCCGGGCACCACGGAATTACTAAATATCGAGACATTTCTACCTAACTACCTTTTAGTTTTAATTGAATTACATTTATAAAGTTTCAAATTATAAATAGCTGTTCGTTCGTTCGTTCGTTGGTTCGTTCTGCCTGCTGGCTTTTATTAACCGGAGAAGGAAACTTCCCTTTCCAATTTGCGATTATAATCAGTGGAGAATCATACGTATCAAACGGGAGGCAGAGGGAGGGTAGACATTACAACACGTATAACGATCTCTTAAGCCATATAATTTGCTTGGGAAAATGTTTAGAAAATGCACAGAAGTACATTTTGTGAGAGGGTTCTGCCAGTTTGTTAAAGTACTCAATTAAAATTTAAAAATTGGATAAAATTCGAAACATCCTTAAATTAATCATTAATGCTATCAACTGATTCCACGTCCATAATCGGAAGCAATTCTTTATCCTGAAAAATAGATTCTGCATCAGTTCCTTAAAATTTGTGTTTGAATCTAAGAATCAAAAATGAACGAACACTTCGCCTGGACTCGTACTTTTAAAAGTAATTTCTACAAGTTTGGCACACTTCCGGTATGAATGGAATAACTTCTGATCTTTAAATGGAAAGCTGTCTCCGCTCTACATGTGTTCTAAAATAGCTCTAAAGTCATAGAAGGCCTTAATACAAGCTGCTACACAGCTATTTTGTAGTGCCTTCAGGCTTTTAAAACGCCGTACAATTTTAATTTACGAAAAACTTTTTTTTAGTAATATTGCAAGCTACCATATTTACAGTTACAGTCGGTGCAGAACTGACACAAATAAATAATAATATAATTTATAATTTATAGTACAAAATCCTTTTCTAAATTTAGAGTCATATATATCTCCACGATTTAACCTTTTCGAAACAGAAACTTTATTTAAATACAATGTTCCTAATGATCAACAAAATATTGTTACTCTAGCCTACAGAAGCCGCTTTGTTAGACCGCATAAGGAATTCGGTGTATTGAGTTGCTTAAAGGTTTTAATGCAAATATTAAGGTTGAGTTTTATTAAAATGTGATGTTGGTGATTTATTAGAGTTATTTATTCTGTACGAATGCACCCAAAATTTAAAACGTTTTATGACAACCGACACATTTACTTATGTGCGTTTTGTAATACTTTAGAGTTCTAGACATAAAATGTACAAAATATAAGTAAAATTATATTATAGTTTGTTTGTTTATCAGTAGTCATCACCCATTTTTATTATCACCGAGAAAGTGATTTTTACAATATAAATACAATACAATATACGGGTTTAACCTACTCTATTACTAACTTTTACATTTAATCAAGTTTATAACTGTTAATTTTATCCCTTATGTGAGTTTTGTAATACTTTATAGTTCTAGACAAACAACATAAAATGTACAAAATATAAGTACAATTGAATCGTTCATTTCAAAAACCACCTAAATCAATTTTTTGCAAATTTGAGTTCTTACTATAAACCAAATCTACGGGGTTATTTACATCTTTTGTATAAAAACCGCACAAGTCCCATAACACATGAATTGTCTACTTCCGTCTCAAATGCATTTTTCACTGCAAAAACCACACAAGTCAGCGACTTGCGTTGTTTTTTCGCTCTACTGGAAAATTAACTATTTTGACTTATGTGGTTTTTGAAATGAACGATTCAATTGCTTTTTATGCTTGGCTTACTAAATCAAAGTTTGATATCAAAAGAATACATTTTTGAACTTTAGCCGACTCCGGATTTTTTTATCACATGTGGAGTGTATGAAATGATTTTATTTGATGAAATAGATTTCAAAGATTATTAAAATAAAAGTTACAATGAATTAAAAA
>JABXWE010014805.1:0-41722 GCA_014611495.1 Limonius californicus | reverse complement strand
GCTGATTATGTGTTTTATGGTTTGAGTCCTGTGGTATTGTATATCTGTATGTGTAGATTTTCTATAAATAGAGTAGTAGAATTTGTTTTTAGAATTATTTTTACGTTTAAATCTAAATAGTAAATACAACTGTTTTGTCCTGTTTCTAATATAAATCTTCAGTTGGAGTGTAGAGTATTAATAAATGTTATGAAATCACCAATTGAATGACTATTAAAACATGCTAAAATATCATCAACATATCGGAAACAGAATTTTTTTTTTTTTATTAACCCGCAGTATCCCATTGTTGGGCATGGGCCTCCCCCGTAAGGGGAGTTGTTGATCTACTCTCCCATAGTGATCAATCCTCGTGGGAGAGAGGCGCCGCGTTAACGCAACCTTCGGGTCACCCATCCAAGTACTGACCGGAGCAACGCTGTCTTAACTCTCCTGATCGTACGTGAACGGGCGACGAATGCGCGCAACCCGTAGGTTTCGAAAATTAATTTTATTCAAATATTCGATATTCTAAATGTTCCATTAATATATTAGTTAACAGTGGTGAAATTGGACTTCCCATTGGACAACCGTCTTTCTAAAGATAAATTTGATCATTAAAAATAAAATAGCTTCGATTATTGCATTCGAATAATTGAATCAATTCACTTCGTGTCGTCAATTAAACATTTTTGTTGACAATAGTATTATTTAGCGAAGGAATGCACTCTTGGGGAGGTATCTGTGAAAACATATTAGTGACATCGAAACTAACTAGTTTGCATTGTGGTACTAAACTCAAATTGGACAGCGTATTGCGAAGCCCTCCGGTGACGCCATTCGCACTGGCTGCCTCCACTGACCCCTCCCGGCCTCAAACCGGCCTCCCGACTTGGTCTGGGGTTCGGATCGTAGGTCATCTCTGAAACAATTGTTATCCCGGCGATCAAAAGTGACCTACCAGATCACGATTCCGTCGGAATTTTCTACGTCGCGCTGACAATAAACGCCATCTGTCTCCAAAATCGGCTTAAAGGTGGCGCTATTAGAAAATCGCCGGTGGGAGGCTGCCCCCACTGGTGACTCTACCCCATTTCCAGGCACGGTCACGTTTTTATACAACTTTTTACATTTTTTTTTTACTTTTCAACGTCTCCTGCGCCTCCATCAGGATTGTTACAGCCACCGGCCATTGATGCTCCATACTACAGCGAACAGATTGAGCCCACGACCGGTCTGTTCAGATGACTTCGACTCGTGCTGCACGTCGATTTGTGTTTCGATTTCGGATGCCCCTGGCGTCCCAACGCTGGGAACGGAAAGTGTCATAAGGAAAAGTTGCTGTCCTCGACGAGGCCAACAACATCATCATCATTATCATCAACAGCTTTTCCGTCCCATTGCTGGGAAACACGGGGGACCTACCGTTTAACGTCGAATCCGAACGTCAGAAATTCCAGAGAAGTTTTTTAGCATTAAGATCCCACGGTTGCAAGCTGAATTGGGAAATTGTATGTGGCGGGTTGCAGACAAGATTTTTATAAATCTGCATAGTACGGCCTAGGTTTCGAACCCAAGCTAAAATCGATGTTTTATTCAGCGAGCGCTCTACCAACTAAGCTACCACCATACTTACACCAACAACATACCTATACCGAAAATCGCTGCGGCGATAACACCATCCCTATTGTCCAATCCAAACCCCACCAACAGGGAACAGGAACTGAATTCAGGACTGTTTTCAGACGGAACCGACCCGTTTTGACAGGTTTTTTTTTAAATACTGCTTATTGGTGTTGCTAGAAGGCCGATCAGGTTATTTTTTGTGTAAGATTCGCCCTTTTCTGTTTCTAAACTTGTACTAAACATCACTGTTGTCATAGACACTACTCTCAGTTTAGACTAAAATTTCTTGTAGAATAAATCAGCAACATTACGATGTTGATTGTGTATTTTGTAAATACACGTTACTGTTAATTCACTAGGAAAATGCTTATTGTTTTCGAGTAGGAGTCGTTTTTTTATGTAGCAGTATATTGCGCTCCAGTCATACAACCATAAACCGTACAACCTCTTTACTCTGTATTTTTATCCAAATCCAATACGTTATAAAAGGCATACAATTTCGATATACAGTAGAAACAGAAGTTAGTAAATGTTGTAGAAAATATAAAAATTGTGATCTTGGGTAATGCTTACAATTTACCTACTATTGAAATAGTTTTGCGGAGTTTCAAGTTCTGAGATCTAAGACTTCGAAATCCAAAGGAAACTCATTTATTTTGGTCTTCTGATTTGTAGCAAAAAACGTGAATACCCATTAAAATACGCAAATTAACCGCAGCAATTTTGTATATTCCAATACAGAACGATTAAAACGACCGTGAGAACGGCAAATTTAATGGAAAAATGTTTATAAGTCTGTAGCTACATACGAAATAGCTTTAAAGTAATTAGTAATAATTCTGATTATTTTTATATCATACATTATTTCAGATTTAAGTTGACCTAGGAATAATTCTAGTGTGTCTAAGTAGTAACAATTAAAACTGATAATCTCATAACCTCATTGTCGCCTGATATTTTAATCAATTAAGACGCTGACTAATTTCAGGTGGTAAGTGGCAAATGAGTTTTTAAATCATCAACTCGATTGCCTTGCCCCACAGATATTACCTTAATTTTCTTACAATTAATTAAATAGTTTGTTAATGTCATTGAGTGAATTTTGACATGTAGAATTCTCTATCATTTTAAAATAGTGTGTAGATTAAGGTAGTTTCAACGTTTTGGCGAACGAAGACAGGTTTTGTTGTTTTAAACGGGTGTCCTTCCATGACAAACTCAATGTTTGAATTCAGAAATAAGAAAACAAGTTGAAATCGATTGAATATTAAGACTATATATGAACCCTTTCATCACAGGCTGAAATAAATGATGATTTCCCCAAGAACCTTTATAAATTGCTTTGTTTATTCAAGTAGATGCGAATAGAATGAGAAACCCTAAGAACTAACCATTTATTTGTTATTACTGTCAAAATCTGTATAGGCGGTTACCTAATTTTGACAGCTAACAATATATAAACCTATTCATGTAAAGGCAATATTCAGGTAATCGGAAGATTACTACAATCGTGAAGTTTTGGGTTTCTACATCTAGTGTAAGTGCCGAATCTGTATTTTGTCTCACCAGCATTTTAGTAGTAGCAGTTTCTATGTAGGATTGCAGTTGGTTGTGTTTCTATGTTGTAGCACACTGTCGACGTCCAGTTGAATGCGCTAAATTGGTGACGTTAAATAAAAAGGCACCCGCACGAAAGCCTGTTACTCCTTTTCTGGAACGATCAGCACAGTTTAATTGAATTAAGTTTCCCATGAAAGAATTTGCATACTTAATATCATTACATCGGACATGAGATATTTACCTACCGCTCTCGTAAACGGGGATGTATTGATTTTCGTCGAGCTCTTATAAAATATACATAAGTTGTCAACGTCAATAGAGAGGCTGTTAGTTTCTATGCAAAATAAATTTACGTTATATTGGTTCAAACATCCACTTCCGGCTTTTCAGAAGCACTGCAGGGATCCGCCAGAAATACTTACAAAGCAGTTTTCAGGGATTATTCGAAGCGAATGTATATAAATAAAGCGGATTAATCGATTTGTAACATAATGTCCAGATATTGATGAGGGTTTTTCGCGTAATGCCATTTTTGCACCCTATGTTTTCATTTATTCATTGGAAATAATTTAGTAGCGCGGCAGGTCGTTCGGAAAATCCGGTGCAAGGGAGAAAAGGTAATAAAAGTACCGTAGGGGATTCCAGTGCTATGTTCACTGCTTATTTGAAAAAATATGTGGGACTGGTCGTGTTTAAAAGCTCTTTACTCTCAGCTGCACAATTATTAGAAATCGATAAGGAAAAATTGTCATGCTCTCACTTATTCTGCTGATGATACACGTTATTTACTCGACTAATATCAGTTTGGCACATGGAAATTCTCGTTTTGCTAACAGTAAGACATGGACGAAGTGCAGCTAAGATGGGATTTTCAGATAACGCAGGTGGCGTAACGTGAGGTAATCCTAAATTGCAATTTCGATTAGTTTCGGCTTCTAGATTTGTGTGATTTATTGTTACAGGTGTCTTCTGGTTTCTGACAAACCATTCTAACATTGTAAACTGGTTGATGTAATCGCATTCAAACTTTTCGCAAACGTTTCCTAGAACACAATTTCTAAAATAACTTTCAGAGCTTCTATACTTGTACAATTTTCTAAAACAAATATGACAAAGTTCGCTAGGAAAATAAAGGCCTTATTGGGGAAGAAATTACGGAACCGTTTTTAAACTTCTTCGGTGATTACTTTTGTTAAGTTTTATAAGAATATACTTTAAAATAACTTTCGGGAAGTCCTTCGTGACTACAGAACGTTTGGAAATATTTAATGTTATTCCATAACAATTTTGTTCGAACTTATTCACGCAACAGTTCTTAAATATTAATTCAACAATTTAAATAAATAATTGTAATACTCTCTTGAATTCACCGTAAGGAATCGCTGTTGCAATTCCAGTTATTCTCAGATTGCATTGAAACACGTGGAACGATTTAATCGGATTGTATACCTTACAATACTAGAATTTTTCTTTAGAACCTGGGGAATGATGTGTATCTACACAAGAAGCATCTTTAATTGTACTTTATTCATTTAGTATTTATTTACTTTAAAAGTTCCAGTTTCGAATAAATGGAATTCTTTGGACTTTGCGGCGTGCATTTAGAAAGAAAGGCAAAAACTATATCTACGAAGTTCTTCAGAACACAATTCCAACTTTTATTTGCTATTTGCGCTTGGTTTTTTTCTTTAGAAAATTTTTAATATAAGTACACAACCGTTTCTTTCCCTATTTCTAGAGTTATTGATATTAAACTATTTTTCTAGATGTTCCTTCGTGAATAATCGATTTTTTTTTTATTTTGATCGTCAGATCTGGTTAGATATGAAGACCGCAAAGAATCAAAGCGCCGGGAAGATTAGAGTTTATTTCTTTGGAACAAGCGCTCGGTAAAGCTACAGTTCTTTTGTCAGCCGTAAAATACAGACCTAGCAAGTAGTATTTTATCAGAAGTTAATACAATTTCGAGTACTATTCCCAATACAACTTAATCTACCGTCTACAGCAAAGAGAGCAATCCTAGGTATTTCTAAAGTGGATGTCCACAAAGAATTTCAAATAGAATAACCGGGCTTTTCGGTGAGGTGCACATGAAGTGAAGCGCTACTATCAAGTTGACTTGGCCGGTTTTATCGTTCCAATTATCCGCTTCTAATTGCTAACCTGATTTCGAACTTCCTCATCGACTTCTTTTATCAATCCATTGTGTTTCGATGGCCCTCGTGCCCCCCAAATCTACGAGGAGTTGGAACGTAATTCCTTTGTGATAGATTCAGTTACACTTGGAAATCCGATATCGCCAAAATTTGTGGCTGACTCGGCTTCGTCAAACCCCCTCACTAATTAATTATGATTTTCCGACGTCGTCCCTTATCTCCCTGTTTGGCCACCCTTTACCACCTGAGTCTCTTATGTAAATGTGCAGTTCTGCCTGCTGATTGCGTCGGAATTACATGCGTGTGGTATTATTAGCTTAATTAATTTCAAATTCTCATTAGAGCATGTTGTATGTTTAGGAATTCTATTTTGTCCAGGCGCTTGTATTGTTTGGTTTTTACAGTATTAGTTATATACCCTGTTTTCGATGCAAAGGATATAGCGCTATCAGAAAATTCTAAGCAGGCCGTTTTAATCTATGCCTACTCTATACAATGATATTTTATGAGTCAACCCAAAATTAACTTATACAAGCACACTAATACAATTTTAAAGATTGTTTGAAATTTTAATCCTTAGATTGTTTAACTAAATTTTTTATGACCTATAAGTTCAGTATTAAAATTAAACAAATTAAAATCGAGCAAACTGTGAGAAAACTTATTACATTGAAGACAATGACATTGAAGACGGGTGATTCTTGCCCGCTAGCTCGAGGAAAGCATTCCTCGCATGATTACCTTTTCTTTTAATCTACTGATGCTGACTGCTTAGCAGTCGAAATGTACATTTAGAGTACAAAATATTTTTGTGAGACGTAAAGGGCTTTTTGTCTTCAATGCTATAAGTTCAGATAGAAATTTCTTCCAAAATATAAAAATAATAACGGAAACCAGGATTCGGAATACGGAAACAGCAAATGTAGATATAATGTAAAATAATGTAAAAATAAAATCATGTTTGTGGTACTCAAGCAAATGTAGACTGTAATAAGGCACACTAATACAAACGTAAGGCTTTTTGAATGAGTTAAAAAATTTGAGTCATAATATTAGGTTTTCATTAGTGTTTCATAAACTGACATTCATTTATGATTTTTAATTTTTAATTTTTCATATTAAATACTCCTTCCAATTCGAAGCCGTTCCAACACTAATTGTCCGTGCCAAAATTACGATTTGTCCCAGAAACAATAATTGTTCTAGTATATAATAGGCCTCAGTTATCCATAAGTGTTATCCATAGTCTTCTTCTTCTTATTCCTCCTATTGTTCCATTTAGGCTTTAGCCTGTTATTCGTCACACTATTAGCACTACATGGAATGCCAATGGCATTCTGAACAGAAGACAAGAATTAGAAGTGTCGCTAAACACACAACATATGTATGTATGTATGTATGTCTCGTCTCAGAAACACATTTCACCACACAATACTTCCTCAGTATCAGACGATATAAAGTCACACCATCCATCCATATAACCAAGATAGGGGTGCGAGTGCCGCTATTATTAGAGAATGTATTGATAATGATGAAGAATGCCATCTGCAAAGCGTGGCGATACAACTCACCATAATTATTGGAGTGAAATATACCAAACAAAACTTTATATATTACCGGCGCCGGTAGCTCGGATAGGTTGGCCGTATGCCTTTCACGCAGCTGTCCCGGGTTCGAATCCGGACGCCGAGGTCGGTGGTTTTTTTCTGAGCGATAAAATACGCTAAAACGGCCCTTGTTCTCGGATAGCAAGTAAAATCGTAGGCCCCGTGTCCAAGTGTTGTTGGGCACGTCAAAAGAACCCTCAAACAGGCTAAATTTCCAGGTGTGGTAGGATCGCTCCCTGGTGTCGGTGGTTAGCCATAGTAGTAGAAATAGGCCGACGTTAAATAAAACAAACAAACAAACAAAACCTTATAGTTGGAGCAGTATACTGTCCACAAGCTCAAAAAAGAAGATTATAAAACACTCCTGCAAACACCCTGGTGAAAGAGTTACTTACTTACTTTTACTTGCTGAGCAACTGACCAGAATAAAATTCCCGACTTCTTACACATTTTCATGTGGAAGCTTTCGCACAACTTTCGATGTAGAAAAAATGTTGATTTAGATTGCGATTACTCGGTTGTTATTTTGACCGTAGGATTATTAAAAAAGAAACTCGGCCTACATTAGTTAATGAAACCACTGCTTTGGAGAGCTTTAGAATTGATCTTCAAGAGAGCATTAACTTGAACGTCCGCCTGAAAACAACCGAGCAACTAGAAGTAGCAACTGAGAAGTTGATGAGGCTAGTTCAATTCGCAGCTTTTAATAACACTAAAGATATTTCCTATATAAGAAAGGGGGTTAACTATCCAGGAAATTAGGGAGTTAGTTAAGGAAAAAAGAAGTGCTAGAAGAATATGGCAACTGTCAAGAGAACAAACCGATAAAATCTTCCTGCATAATAAGACACAAAAGCTCGAAAGAGAAATTCAGAAGCTTATTATTGGCAAGACCGAATAGCAGATGAAGAAACGGACTACTTAATTTGGTAAACCACCAAAAACATTAGAAGGCTAGTAACCTCCATTCCTCCAGTAAGGAAAAGAAGTGATCCTTGGGCTGGGGACAATAAACAAAAAGCTAGGATTTTCACTGATCATCTAGCAGAGACTTTTCGGCGTAATTAGATGCAAATACAGATTATACTTTATGTTTCACAAAGCCATCGTTCAGAAGAAATTACTCAAGACCAAAATCAATCCAAAAAAAGCTCCGGGATTCGATTTGATGACAGAAGAAATTTTGAAGCAATTGCCCAGGAAAGGTACAGTCACGTTCACTTACCTCGTCAATGCGGTATTTAGATTGAAACATGTTCCCTCCGTCTGGAAAATAGCGGATGTTATAATGTTACCAAAACCCGGAAACCTCCTTATGATATAAAATCGTATAGAACCATATTACTGCTCCTGATCATCTCCAAACTTTTCGATAAATTGCTTCTAAAAAGGCTGAAAATTGTAATAGAAGATAATAAACTGATTCCAAACTATCAGTTTGGATTCAGGCAAAAACAGTCTAGCATAGACCAAGTACACCGGATAGTGGGCGTAATAGAAAAGGTCTGTTCTCTGCTGTTCTTCTCGACGTATCACAAGCGTTCGACAAGGCATAAAGGCTTGATCCATATACTGAAGAAGATTCTCCCGAAACAGTGTGTTGAGTGTGTATTATATTTCTGATAGACTATTTAGTATTAAACAGGAAGATGAACCCCTCCAAGAAAATCTTAATCTTGTGGGTGTGTCGCAGGGGGGTTCCGGAAATGCTTCGCTGATGATACAGTTTTGCTTTCTGTAGGTTAAAATGCAGTGAATTCCACAGAAAAATGCCGAAGAGGTTGTGACAGAATAGTTCAGTGGACTAACAAACGAAAAATTAAATTGAATAAACTTAAATCCAGCCATATTGATTATACCATAAAAGAGTGACTGATCCACCTTCTTCTAAGAGTGCTTTATCTGTTACAAGACGTAGCGATCTTCTCTCCTATGCCTGTGTTGCGCGTTTAGAATACCACAGACATAGAGGACCTACAGCTTAACGTGGGCTCCGAACCACGGGAAGTGTAAACAATTCTACTCCAGAGAATATTTACTAGGCAGAATACCTCGCTGGTTTGCGATTGCCTTGCGAGGGAGAACGACTGCTAAAAATCCGATGTTCCGGTACAGGGAATTGGACCCAGGACCTTCAGCGTGGAAATCTAACGCGCTTAGCTCTAGCCCACGGCCGTCTCCACCTTCCATCCACCTTCAATCAATATTAATGGCACTGTCGTTCCATTTGAAAATTCGGAGAAATACTTAGGTATGACCCTGGATGCAAAGTTATGATGGGAGGAGCAGGTTAAGAAGAAAAGGATTGAACTCGACATTAAACATAAACAACGCTATTGGCTCCTGAGAAGGGACTGTAAGTTGTCAATACAGCATAAAATTCTTATCTATAACCAGATTCTCAAATCCATCTGGTTATATGGTACAGCTATGGGGTTGCTCCAGAGAGTCCAACATCACAACCATTCAAACGACTTAAGTATATGTACCCTAAATTGTTAAGACTTAGGAAAATTCATAGTTGGTCAGTATGACCAGTTTTAATATTATAAACACTGTACTGGTGTTGTAAAAAAACTATTAAGGAAATTCTTCTGACGTAGTTCTCCAGCTCTCTGAATATATTTTTGGGGGCCGCGCAGGTTCGTTTTTTCCAAGTGGTTTATTAAGCGATTATTATCTGCCCTTTCAACGTGTTCGTTCCACACTTTTCTCCTTGGATTTGGTAAATGTTTGTATATTTCCTATTTTACATTTCTCCTTTACATCTACAATTTCCGTTTCTGTTGTTTTCAATAACTGTATGGTTTTTTGTTGTGTCTGTACGCGTCTCCGCTCCATATGTCAATGTGAGCCGCACATCTGTTGTATAAGAGTTGGTCTTGTTTTCCGTGGTCACGCATGTATTTTTCTTTGAGCTTTCCCGCTAATTTTGCTCCTTTAAGCACCTGTTCAATTACTTTTTGGTGTAGGTATTTATTACTAGATATTATAGTACCGACATAGAGAGTAAAAATAATTAATCTCAATTATTGTTTTACTGTTTGTTGTTTCTACTTCTTATTATAAACTTATTTTAATGCTTACGCTTGTTCTTAGTCTCGGTAATAATATTCTGCTTTTAAAATGAGTTATCCAACGGTAACTAATACTGTTGGTATGAGGGTTACTTTGGATGTACATATCTGGTTACAATGGAATCTACTGCAAACTCCGTACTGTAGGCGTAATAAGCGGACTCAACGAACACTGGTGTATTCGAAGCATAAATTTCTAACAAATTATCTAAGAATATTAAAATACAGTACCGGGTGGCCATAAATATCTGTGATCCTGGTAGCCATGGAATTAGCTACTTATAAATGTTGGTTAGCACTAAGTATCGTACTATCGCACTAAGTACAATAATTATCTAGTATGTAATGTAATAAAATGCAAGGTAATTTTTAGATTTTATTTTTTTTAGGTATTTTATTACAAATGTTGAAAATGATGACCATTTTCTGCAATGCAAAGCTGAACTCGCCTCTTTTTGCTTTCAAATCATTCTGCAACATTTGTTGATAAATATTATTGCAACAGTCGACGATGGCTTCCCTCAGCTCCTCTAGATTGTTAATTTGCCTTTTAAAAACGTTATCTTTAATGTACGCGAAAATTGAAAAATCACAGGGCGTAAGATCAGGTGAACGTTCTGGGAAAGGATGATCTGTGAACCTACTAATAATTCTATTGCCAAACGTTTGCTTTATAAACTCCAAATTTTCTCTGGTCGTATGCGTCGTTGCGTCATCTTGTTGGAAATAGCCGTAATTTTTTTCATCGTCATCAAGTTCGTCAAAAAAATTTGCTAAAATTTCTTCCCAGTAGCGTCGTCCATTAATTGTGTTATTAAAAAATATAGGCCTAATCAGTCGTCTTCTGGATACAGCTAGTCAAATACCTAGTTTTTCAGGATGAAGCAGTGTTTCCACATACTGGTGCGGGTTCTCGGCACTCCAAAAGCGAAACTTTTGAGTATTTACATACACAGGCTGCGTCTCTAAAAAAGGTTCTGTCCAGTAACTGATCAATAAATGTTTGCTGGAACCATTGACAATAATTTAGACGTGTCGCAAAATCCTGAACATGTAATTGCTGAAATACAGAAATTTTATACGGATGTAATTTTAATTTAGATTTTAATATCTTCTGGCAAGTAGTTCTAGGTACTTCTGCTTCAGCTGACAATTTTCGTGTCGAAATACGGGGGTTTTCAATAATTCTTTCCTGAATGTCATCCACAATTTCTTGGTTAATTTAGGGCCTACCTGAACTTTTTCTTTTTGTAACGCTACCGGATTGTCGAAAACGTGCAATAGTCCTATTAATTTTCTGTCGCACAACATGGTCATCATGGTGGTAGGGAAACTGGGCTCTAAATTCTTCAACACATGCTTCCATGGAATATACCCACTCATTATCATTATTGACACCATTTCTAAAGTACGACTCGATTATAAAAATATCCTGTTCTAACTCCATTACTTATTGCAATCTGTCATAATTTTGATAGATAGGAATGTCAGTTTAGTTTAGTTGGATTCATTACTTTTAATAAGCGATGTTGATTCCAAAGGTAACGTGATAACAGATATTTATGGCCACGCGGTATTTGTATCTAACTACAAGTGTGGAACTATAGAAATGACAGGAAACAATATGGCAGCCGCAATAGTTTATGTAACACCTGGAAGACTAATAATTTGAGGAAGAGGCGCAATCAAATATTGGTTGTATATGGTACAGCACGAAGCTATTCAGGGAAATATTCCGAAAATATGGTACTTTACACGTTGAACAACGTATTGGTAGTAGCAGTACAATCAAATTACAATATATTCTACCTATTACAATTACAACAATATAAAAAAAACAGTAAATACAAAATTATGTATGGCGCATATCAATTGGAGAAAAACTTCACCACTGTGTGCTATCACCTCTTCGTTTTAAAACTGCAGCAATTTGCTTTGATATGGTGGCTACTAATGTTTTACAGTACTTTAGTTGAAAATTATTCCAAATATCCTGAACTTTTTGCTTTAATTTGGGGATGGTGCGAACTTGAGTGTTTCTGAGTGCTTCTTTCAGTTGATGCCGGAGGTTCTCGATAGGGGATATGTTCGGGCTGCATAAGGGCCGTTCCAATACAGGAATTTTTATTTCCTGTAACCATGATGTTACCGTTTTAGCAGTATGGCAATCTGGAAATCTGGACCGTCCTGTTGAGATACGTATCCCCCTTCTGGCAGTTGAATCTTATTAATGGAAGGCAATAATTCTTCTTGTAAACTCATCTTATACTTTGCAGCATTGACGATACCGTCAATGAAAAGAAGACTTCTAACTCCTTGTGAAGACATACATCCCCATACCATCACACATGCTGTAAACTTGACCTCGTTTTTGATGCAATCTCATTCTTCCTCACTCGTGTAACTCTCCTCCAACACACACTTCGAACTTAGATTCGTCACTCCATGTAATTGAGTCCCATTGACGTTGTATTCAGTTTTTATGCCCCTTTGCCCATAAAAGTCGGTTTCATTTTTAAGCGAAAGAAGTGGTTTTTCCTTCCTCTAAAGAAAAATAATACATTTGGCTGTTTCTATGTTTATTACATCTTACCTTGTAGAACCAATATCCCATTGTTTCAGGCTCCTCAGACAAGTATCTTTTGAAAGTCGTCTACCAATAGCATCTGCCCATTTGACAGCCAATTCTGGAGAGGAAGTTCGGCGATCTTGTTTAATAAGTGTACGAAGAGCACACTCGTCCCTTTTTGTAGTCTTTGAAGGACGGCCAATTATAACTTTTGTCTCAATATTTCCAATTTTTTTATACTGCAAAATTATGTTGCTCACTGTCCCTTGGGGAATACTTACATTTTTTGTAATTTTATGGCCAGAAAGTCCATTTTTGTGGACACAACTGTAGAATTTCGCGTATTGTTGGATAGCGACCTTCCACGGACTATGTTGACAAGTAACTAATTAGAAATACCTTGATTATTGCTATCACTCGTTTTTTCAATGCACACTTGATAAGATATCTGCCACAAAAAATTATGTATGAAGTTCTTCTGGGTTAGTAAACATGTATCTTTTCGCCAGAGTTATGGTCCAATGCGCCAGGCATAATTCTCTTTGTGCTGTTTTTTTAATACATGTTGAAATTGCAACAAGTGTTAAATATTTCTGATTAATTGTTAATATTACTGGGTATCAAATATATTTAATTGTCTTTCTGGAAGTTATACTAATTTAATAAATATTAATTCAGAAAAATAAAATTGTATTGTAAATTTCTTTGGTCCAATTCATATGCGTCTGGGCTCGTAGTCTCCCTTTATTATGTGACTACGTGGTAAATAATCAACAAGAGGAGCTTCCTCAAAATCCCAAAACACGTTTGCCATTATCTTTCCCGCTGATGAAGTCACACGGAACTTTCGTTGGGGTGGGGAACCATGATGCCGTGATTCTATACTTTGCCATTTTGAATTCATCCAAATCCGTGTCCAATCATCTAAAATTGCAAGCAGCAATGAGAAACTTGGTCCGTTTCTGATGAGGTTACAATATTTTCTGAATCCATCATGCGCGGACTTTTTTCAGATCCAATTCCTCGTACGGAAATTTGCCCAACGTATCCGGTGGAAAAGCCACATGTTTCAGCACTATATTTGACACTAATTTTTCGATCACTCAGTACCATATCATGGACCAAATCAATATTTTTTTGAGTGGCAACAGTTTTTGATGGTCCAGCACCTGGTGCGTATTGACACGGCTTCCTTCCTAATTTGAAATGCTGGTACCAATTCTTAATTAGTTGATATGACGGAGTAGAATCACGCCACACTCCGGACTCATAATACACCTAATAAACCTTTCTTAGAAATGTATGTTAGCCCTTGTCTCGCATTTTTCCATTTCAACAAAATCACCGGCACCAGTGTAATATTAAATGTATAACTTTTTTAAACAAAAAATAGGGAGCTACAACTTGACGTATATTAATGTCAATAACTGAGGCTCCTATAGGAAAAATTATTTATTATTAATCTGTCGGTCAATGTCAAGGACAGTAATTGATCGACCATCATCGTACCATAGCTTTATACTTCTGCACAACTTCAATACTATGTGTAGAACTATACCGAATTCGAGACATTTAAAACGCTTCTGATATTTTCATCTTCTTTTAATCACAAAAGAGGTTATCCTATAAGTAAATGTGATCAAAAAAGTATCAGGACGCAAGTTATTTGTTATTTGTTTTTGGGTCTCCTGTTAGGATACTGGTTAACGTTAATAATACAATGGACTGAGTCAAAGTGTATAAATTACTGAAATTGATTAATATTTTGGTGTTATCCAGAATAAACTATGAGTAAACGATAATGTCCACTATAGAGATCTGGTTTGATACCAGATACTATATATTAAAATTGAAACGAGCTTTTGCACATACGTGTTGTTTATTGAATCGTAAAATGGTAACTTAGT
This sequence comes from Limonius californicus, assembly GCA_014611495.1. Lineage (NCBI taxonomy): Eukaryota > Metazoa > Arthropoda > Insecta > Coleoptera > Elateridae > Limonius > Limonius californicus. The sequence goes on along the minus strand of JABXWE010014805.1, from coordinate 27,241 downwards.
AAATAAATAACAAAACCATACCAACCCAAACAAGGCAACCCGATAAATGTAGTGCACGCGCACCTCTTTTACCCCCCTCTCTCAAAAAAAAAGAAAAAAGAAAAAAGCGCATGTTGAAGGGAAAACTTCCACAATTACGTGTTCGAAACAAAATTTTGACCCACATTATAGAGGTAATCAAAAATTTGGAACGATTGTGGTAGTTAAAAAACCCTTCATGCGGAAAATATTTTTTAAAACAATCCTTAAAAATACAAAAGTGGCATTGAACAATAACAAAACTTAAGACTAATACAAATGAGGTAGAATTAATACAAGAAGTCCTTATTGCTAAATTAAACTAAACTGGAACGGGAAACAGGGTGGAACGGAGGAGTGAGTGAATTCTGAAAACAGAAAAAAGAAAAAAGTTTGTGTGCATAACAAAAAGCTGCAAAAAATTAATGTTTACATGCATCAAAAGAATTTAATACGTAACAATAAAATTAAAAAGAAATTGTACAGAATACCTGTATTTAAAAAAACCGTGAGTGTGGTATGATGTCACGCGTCTTTTAAAAAGTAGGCGGGTTTGAACCTATCAATCGAAATTTTCCCCTTCCTACCATAATCAACGAACCTGTACCTGTAATGCTGACACCCAATAATCCGTTACCATTTTCACAGATGTTTGAAATTTAGCAATATTATTATATCATTTTAACACCTGTACCCTGTACCCCTACATGTATAAAAATAAAATATTTTATTTCGAAAGGGGAACTTCAAAACCAACAATTAAAAAACAGAGTTATTCTCTATCGCATATCCAACCAAGTACACGTTAATCATAACTTCAACAAAATAAATAAGAATTAAATAATTAATTTCAGATAATAATTCAATCATTTTTATACAATTTTGTTCTGTAGTTCCGTAGCCTCTAGAAAATACGGCTAGTTTGCTCAGCTGATGTTAAATATAACGCATTGGTTCGGTTTAAAGTTATAGAAATGTAGCATAAGAATTTATTATCTAAATCATTTCAGTTTTATTCTAAACTGCTGTTGGGTTGCCCTTGGCTTTGCGAAAGGCAGGTGGAAGGTTATTTTCATGTTCATGTGGGGTATTTTTATGCATTGGGTTTACTTCTACATCAACTTAAAAAAATCGTGTAGGATGGATAACAGAGTAATCGGTAAAAGAAAGCTGCCTTATTTTTCTTTATTTTTCCTTGAAAATTTAATAAACTTCAGAACCTTATGAAATGTTATTTCAAACTTTGGGACGTCTGAAATATTTATTTTCCACCATTCCCAAAAATTCGAAATCAATACTTGGAAATTGTCAAAGTTTACCAACTGTTTCAAAATATATCAGCCTTTTCGCTTCTTGAAACAAGAAGAAATATTTATTTAATAATTGACATACAAAGGTATTTCAATGATTTAACGTAATGAAACAAAGATTATGTAGGTTATGGGATTTTTAAAATACTTTTCCCGAAATAGCGACTCCTGTTAGCCGTGGTATTTATTTATGGAAATTCGAAGAGCTAATTTTGGTATTTTTTAAATAAGCCTGTCACGTATAATTTAATAGTTAAGCGACAGATAAATTTTATTGTGTACTTCGAACGGATAATACTGTCTTTATTAGAACGGATTAAGAAAGTGGAATTTTGTTTGCTTTTCAAAGGTAGAATGTGAGGATCAGGAGAAAAAGTTTCGAAGAAGAAAAGTCAGAGATGTACGTTAACGGAAGTTTATTGGACGGCTGGAGATCGAGGATCGTTCCTAATAATGATTATTTGTATCTTTAATGTTGGGGTAACTAAAATATTCTGCAATAACACTATTATTTTATGAAACCTAAATCAGACGCATAATGACAGAAATAATTTATGAAATGGTGAGCTGAAGCATCACGTTTGTTTGTGCGTTTTTCTATAAAGATTGCGTCCCTACCAAGGAACGGTTGTTTTCTTAAGATATCCGCTAGCGAATGGCATTAGTATTCCCAGCCAGTTACATATTTTATATCTTTTGTGGGCATTTCGCGACAGGGATATTATTCGGGGCGAACGATTCCGGGCAAGTAGCTCATTTCGGTTGACCGCCGTGTTATTGCCGCCCTGTGTTTGTACTGTGTGTGCTTGCCTGAATTGCACCGGTTTAAATTCTGGTCACGGTGCGGACTCTCAACAGTTCTATGCACCATTCAGCACTTCTTCCGCAGGTTTCCGAAGTTGAAAGGATTTTACCGAATTGGTGTTCGAATTGTAAAAGAGTAGGACAAGGAATTGTCCGGCACAAAGACGTGTTTGGACATATTTGCGCTCCGAAACTTTTTCAACCACATGAAGTTTGCGAAGAGTTTCTACGTGATTTGAACTGCAATGCGATGCGGGTCTTACAATAAGAAACTTGTCCTGTTCTCATGAAGTTTTTTTGTTTTATTGTAAATTGCTTTTGCTTGTATCTATCTCGGATTAAGTTTCTACTTCGTACATACAGATTATGTCATTTCCAATTCTGTAAGTTATGGAACTCCTGTGAAGTGCTACATTTTACATCGCCCCGTTTCATGTCCAAGTTGGAAGATTAATTTTAAAGTTTAATAACTCAACGTAAAATTCATCAAACTTTGAAATCTCATAGATGTGCCTCTTGTTTTAATAATAATCAATTCCATCCTGTTATAGGATTATCACTTGTGTTTTCCCATATTATCTTCAACTATAGAACTCGTAGCTGAAAACTGAATTAAAACATTTTACGAATCCCTACCTTATTTTTTTATAATTTACTTCCAAAGTTGTTACGGTCGTAAAGTCCAAATATAATATTCCTTTGAATGAAAAACGCTGATACATCTTGAAACGTGCATTGAATAAAAATCAAACCTATTCGCCTCAATGTGAAAAGCCTTGCTGAGGTTGTCTCGAATTTTAAATATTCCGGATTTTGCCAAACGGTCTTAAAGAAAGTAATTGTTAGATTATTTAATATGTATAAAATTATCCTATACATGGAAATACTAAAGTGCGGTTTCTAAATCATATTCCCATCTTTAGCGTAACGATAAGACTAACCAATCCACACTATCTAGTTATTTTAGCGACTAATAATAACCCTAAGAAATTAATCAGCATAGCACTACAACAGGCCTATGTAGGATCTGACTTCGTTGAGCATTCTTTGCTATTCTGTCTGTTGTTTTCAAGTTTCTGATGCCGATCTTCTTAACACCTTCCCCAATCCCATTTTTCCATCTCAGATTTGGTTTACCTCTTCTCCTGCTACCCACTTCCGATTCCGATTGGAATACCTTCCTTATTATGCTGATATTGTCAGCTCTTGCTGCATGCCCTACTGGGCGAAGTCTTCCAAGCTAAATTGTGGTTACGGCATCTATACCTTCAGTTATACTTCTTCAAAATCATTCTAAAAGAATTTGAAAAACATCAGAAAAAATATCAAGAAATATTAAATAACAACATTTAAAATACATTTTCCTCGAGTTCTAGAAATTATCTTTATATATTCCCTGTGCTCATATTACATGGGATTGTACTGTACTTTAGTTAATAGTGATCTTCCAGTACATAGATTAATGCTGTAATTAAGAATCATTAACACGTCATCGCAGTGACCTTTGTAAAACCAAAACCAGATTTTCTACAACGAATAGTGATAGGGTATGTAAAGGATTTAAAATAGACCAACTTTTAATGAGAAACTCGTATCCGGAATTCATATCATATCGGGATATTCGAGCTAAAACTGGACTTAGCAGTAATGCTCATAATAGCGAAACACTACAATTAACGCTCATAATAATTTTGAAAAGGACAATCACCAACGTCGATGCAAGCGTTGTACTTCGGAAGCATATTTTGGTATACTCTTTCAACGCTGCCATGCGTTGTTTGAAGTTCTTGCGGTGCTGCTAGAAAACTTGTTAAGCAGATCTTCATCATGTTTGACAGGAGTCTCTTAAAATAGACTCTTCATATGGCCCTATAAAATTATCTAGAGGAATTAGCCCTGGGAGTGTGGCGGCTACGCTACTGGTGCCGGTGCCCCTCAGCTAATCCATCACCGTCACCGAATACTTGGTTGAGGTAGTCTCGGATTGCACGCGAAAAGTGTGCTGCCACACCGTCATGTTGAAGTCACATCTGTTGACGTATCCCCAATGATACTTCTTCCAATAATACTGCAAGACGGGCCTGTCAGACAATATGGCACATAGTACGGACGAATCAGACAACATTTAGGTAGATAGCTACTGTTACCTGTAGCTCGCAAACGGTGCGTTTTCGGATATGAGTTGCTTATTAAAAGTTGGTCTATTTTGAATCCTCTACGTACCCTATAATTTGTAACGCGTATTCATTAACTCTTTGTATAGAACGATTTTAAGGTTTTTTAATTAGGGTGGTAAATACAACCCCAAATACAATCATTAAATATGATTTAAATAAAGATTCAAGAAACACTTAAAATTTGATTTATATCATGATGTATGATCCTAAAATATTACCGCGAAACCAACAAAATCCCAAGTCAACGGCAACTCTGAAATTTTAAAATCTTGTCTTAAATTAATCTGTAATTATAAAGATGTAAACAATTTCTATCATCCTGCCAATATTATTGTGAATAATTTTAGAGAAAGTAGAAGTGGTTAAAGGGATCAAGCAGACCTGTGAAGGGATTAGGCAGACCTGTGAAGAGAACTGCAGAAGTTATTGATAATGTTAGGGATATTGTGGAAGCTACTAATTCTAAGCTCATCAGAAAACTAACCCAAGAAACTCATTTGTCATACGGTATTTGTCGAACAATTCACAAAAAAAGATTTGAGCATGTTTTGAAAGTAGAAGTGTTTAAACGGATCAGGCAGACCTGTGAAGGAATCAGGCAGACCTGTGAAGAGAACTGCAGAGATATTGATAAAGTTAGGGATATTATGGAAGCTACTAATTCTAAGCTCATCAGAAAACTAAGCCAAGAAATTCATGTGTCATACGGCATTTGTCAACCAATTCACAAAAAAAGATTTGAGCATGTTTCCATTCGAAATGTAAATGTTTCATCAACTTGTACCGTGCAATTTCCAATCTGGCACAAATTATCACTTGTTCTTAAGCAACATAAATAATAATGACATATTGGTTCAGCGATGAAGCCTGGTTTCATCTCAGTAGGTATCCCAACAACCAAAATATGAGAAAATGGGCAACAGTTAATCCGCATATGTTGGAATAAACACCGTTACATCCACAAAAGATCGGTTTCTGAGTCGCTGTTTCAAGAAGACGAACAGTTTATAGGTTTTTTGCAGGAAATATACATGCCGATTATTATCTTCAGAATATCTTACCACCCTTTTTAACGAACTTCATGATGATGAAATTAGAAATGGTTACTTCCAACAATGCCACAGCACATACTGCTAATCGTGTCATACAATTTTTACAGGTATCTTATGATGATCGGTTAATTAGTAGACATTTGTTTCCACCGTGGTCACGCGATCTTACAGTTCCAGACTTCTCTCTTTCCGTTTTCTAAAAAACCATATTTTTCATACAGTATAGAATCTAGAAGATTTACAATACTATTTTACAAAACTTACCCCTGATAATCTGGTGACTGTGTTTGAAATGCTTAAGAGAAGAGTGCTTTTATATTTAGAAAACAATGGTCAAACTTTTCTGTAAAATTCTGTATTTACTTTGTTCTGTAAATGTGTATGCAACAATTTTATTTGAAATAAACGTTTATTTACATAGCCCATAACTGCATAATCTCGCTACTTCGATCACAGGCACCACAGAACACTTGAGACGGCAATGTAACCTTGAACATACAATAGCTTAGACAAACACTGGCAAAATAAAATGTTAATTTTGAACTTCCATAAATAATTAAATAAATATCCTAATAAAATTTGAATAATAAACTGTTAATTATTGATGTAGTGCAGTTAAAATATGTATAATATCTACGTCTCTATAATTACAGAATAATCTAAGGTAAGACTTTAAAATTCCAAGAGTGTGTTTGACCTGAGTGTTCATTGCTCTCACGGCATAATCATTTTACATTCCGTAATGTCAGCTTTTTTTTCTCACTCGTTCATATTACCGTTCCCCCCCCCTCTGGAACCGCTTTCGCATTACTTCAGGGAGGATGCGGTCGCCCCAGCTGAGAAGCGATCGCCCAGTGGATTGACAGCATTTCACTGTGACCTCAAGTGTCAATGAGTTCCCGCACTAGACCACCGAGGCCCCTCCTGTAATGTCAGCTGAATTGTTCTATTATCTCTTCTCTATCATTTTAAAACTCAACAGTACACGAAGCTAGTCGTGTTTTACTTTCATAATAGTGGTTAGATTTCAGAAATTTGTTGTGATACGCTAAAATTAGCATTTCAAACAGTATTAACATTAAATCACTAGTTGATTATTGTATATTATGCAATTTATAGTTCACGCTATTTAATATAGTGTAATTTATATTATTTTACATGGTACACACAAAGAGAAATCCCTATTTTAGAAATAAATCGTGTTATAATCATCCTTAGTAAATTTAGACTTATTGCCTGTTCGTTGTAACACAGTACTTAACGTTACTTATCGTTTGCATTCAATGCGTTTAAGACTTAACTAAAACCAGAATTTATGCTTTAAATATTACTCTGCGAAAGCTGAAAATGTCAAAAAATTTTGTTAAATAAATTCAATAATGTAGGTGTATATCCAAATGGGAAAAATCAGTTATCTACAATCAGCTACGATCTTGATGAAGATTCAACAGCCTGATGTCAAAGAGATTTAGATCTAAATACCAGATCCATAATATAGTGTATTTACATGGTGATCCACTGTATGCTACCCAAGACTGTGTAGTCTTACTAGAGATGAACTGTAATTCTCTCAGGTTGAGTTTCGCAACTCAAATTAGTCGGGAGCTAAATATTCCCTCAATAAGTGACTTTATAAGAACTACAACAAAAAAGTTTTTTGCTAACTTAGGAAACTGTCCAGCAATCAACCACTACGGAATTGGTCAACGATCACACAACCTTAGACTGAAACCAAGACTTCCCCAGGATGTGATATTAAGTGATAGTGACTAGCAAATCAGATGCAAAAATTAGTTTATCAAGCAGTCCCTAAAATAACACAACAGTAAATTATCACGATTCATAATATATTTTTAAGTGAATTGTAATAATGTAACACAACTGTGCATGACGATCCAGTGTAATTATATTATAAAAAAAACTCATATATTTAGGAAAATTGTGATAGGAAGAGAATAATACATTGCTTTTCTATGATTATACTTTAGAAATGGAAGAAAATCAGAAAATTGGTATTGAACGTATTCTATGTTATTTTTTATATAGAAATAATATTGAAATTGTTGTTGAAATGCGGTTGTCGTTTACGTGCAGACACTTTTTATCGCTTTCGAAGGTCACTGTGGTAACGCTTTTTTAACGTGAGTGTGTTTTTCATACATATAGTAGAGCTGAAGGCAGGACTAATGATTTTAATTATAATACATACATAAACGTTAAGTCCAAACTGATTTGCTAAATTAAACAAACTTTATACGGAATGATACACAAATTTAATCGCAGTTTATAATTTGCGATTTTATCATCACTCAAACGCTATTTCCATGATACTAACCCGAGAAAAATAGAATATATTGCCATTTGTATATTCAGTAGTTTTTACACTTTTCATTATCACTATCTCAATATCAAAAACTAATAATTAATAGAAGTTTTATCTTCACCTTAGGTTACGTTTTGATTTAGTCAAACGATCCTTCAATAGGAAGTAATTATGCCCAACTCTGTTTATTATTCAATGTTTAATAACAGCTGCTAAATCAACAAAGCAAACAAAGCTGTGGTATTACTCGCGATAAAACAAATAATTTAACCACTTTAATGTGTTACTAATTTTCACTCCCGGCCTGGCATGCTAGTCCTCTCTGGTGAGCTAAAGCTCAACTAGTTTCCTTCGACCGCTTTTCGGCGCGTGCTCACTAGCAGGTTTCGCGTTAAGTTTTCCAACATGAAAACCCCGCAGGTTTGGTTTGTCTGTCAGAAGACTGATATCTGCTTGTAGGAACATATAGAAGGGAATCTTTTTCACTGAATATGTGCTATATTAAACTTCTAAACCTGCGCCGGAAGGCTGAATTTTCAGTTGTCCTTTGGATTAACAGACATTTCTTTTTCAGACATTGACTGTGCTGAATCCATTTCGCACACCTGACCTGGCAGCGGTGCAAGACACTGATTTTGCAGGACCCTTGGTATTTTGCCTAGGATTTGGAGCTTTCCTTTTGCTGGTGAGTACCTTGCGGTTATGATTCGAGTGACTTAATACAGAGTGAATCACAAGTATAAGTATAAGAGATATAGGGGATGTGTACCTCCAAAAGAATCGTTTACGATTTTGTTAAAAGATTCATATTTCCGTTTAGTTCCTGCCGAGACCATATTATTCTATTGAAATATTTTGCACACACATTATCATTGTGTTATTATAAAATAATTGTTGAATAATAGTGGTCACGCTGGGTATTGGCAATTTTGGTAATGCTAATAATTATAAAACATGCCTGAAGCCCCGCCATATTATCCACAAATTATTATAATTTATGAGGATATAAATATTTCAATTAATTAAATTTAATTATAACACAAAAAATACAAATCAAGACTAGCAATTTATATTTGAATGTATTTTTTTGGTGTGCAAATGTTTCAGAAACGTTTAAATCGTCAGTTACATTGGTACTAATCCTATTTTAGCGTTGCTTTTTATTTGTACTCTACGAAACAAGTTGTTATAATTCTCCTATTCGTACAATACCACTATCAAACACACAAAGCTGGTAAAAACATAGATTGAGCAGGGAAAATTTAATTTGTTTGTGCTCGCCTATTCACTCGTAAATTACACCAAATGCGCAACTATTGTGCAGATAGATTAAATATGAAATTATGAATCGAATTATTTTTAGAACCGCCACCATCACAACTGTACCTTTGCAAACACACATGCAAACAATGCTTCAGAACAATTTCATTATTGAATTTAATTAAAAATGTATTACTTTTGTGTTACATAGAGATTGGGTTTATATTTGTTGTCAAATCCAATTGTAGTTTTACTTTTTCAAGGCTGTGGCGTCTCGTGGGTTTAAAGTATTGTTAAAAATTTAATAGCAAAACCGCCAGCAAAAAGCAAAGCGAGAATGTGATTCTGGGGATAGAAGTTTCTAGTAATACAAACACGTATAAAGAGGTTAAACAACGGGCCATCAAATGAGCTCGAATATCGGGATACCTATAAGACGTAACACAGGTAAGAAGTGGAAGAACACAATGCAACAACCACGTTACTACAACTGATAATAGACTAATCAAAATAGCACGAGACTATAGACTAACAGGAAAGAGAGACCCGGGAGACCACCGAAACGATGGGCTCAAAGCTGGATCTCCATATCAACAGAAGACACTCCATAAAAGGCAAATATAAGCGTAAAAAAATAGGTTTACGACCTATAATAAAAAAAGAAGCAAACTTCTTACTGATACTTTCATAAAGTTTTAGCTTCTTAATAATTTTGCGATTGATATTCTGTCTGTCCAGTTATAAAAAAACACATAAATTCTACCACTTTGCCACTGCTCATTATCCGTACCCCTTCAAGGTAAATCGAAAGAAATTGAAACTGACGGTTTTTAAAAACGCTTTGATTACCCGTTCATGCTGATGGATTTGGTGGTACTTTGTTACGGCAACCTCATTTAGATCTAGAGTAGCCGAGCTGAATTCGTAAATAAAACAGTAGATAGGCTTTGTACATTTATTGAAATTCATTTCAAATCCGCAGGCATCGTTTGCTCACCGCCATTTGCTCGCCTCCCATTTTTGTCGCCTGCCATTTACTCGCGGGTCTCTGTGCTCGACAACTATTTGCTTGCCGGACAGATGCTCGCCAAGCAATTTATTCAAAAACTTAATCGATATGGGTTTTAGTATCAAAATTAGGAATTACTAAAATGAACATACACACTTCCGGTTCCAAAATTTTTTCAAGCACTGTTTCCATTATATGCAAAGTGTCCCAAAACGTAGCGGCAATATTTCAAGGATGAATTCTAGAAATTATTTAGAGTCGAAGAGTCCATATAAACATATGTTGTAAACGTAACCGTTAACGAGTTATTGTTTATTTCATAATTTATGTGGCTAACATTTCAGTTCAAGAGATTTCTGAAATACTGATCCAGTTGCCATGATCTCACCTTTTGTTTGGTAACATTACAATATCGTTTTTACAAATTATTGTTTGTAACTTGTCAGTTTATTACTGTGATACTGAAGTTATTGGCTTCTTCTTTGTATCCTTATTCCCGTCGTAATTCACAAGTGATTCACAATGCCAATGAAGAATATGTAGATATTCATTATGTTTACGGTCTGTGTGATGGAAATACTTTAGCAGCACAACAAGAATATCGTAGAAGATACCTCAATAGAAGACTGCCTACGCGTACGGTTTTCTTTAATTCACATTGTCAGCTGAGGGAACACGGCACTTTCAATGTAACACATGCAGTCGCCCAAGGAGTTGTCCGTAGACCCATAAACGATGATGAACAAGTTCTTGATTTATTACAAGAATATCCGTCTTTAAGTGCGCAAAGAATTACATTACGTACTGGAATATGTAGAAACCAGGTTTGGAAAATAATAAGAAGTGCTCGCTTACATCGATATCATCATCAAAGAGCGCTATATCTAGGTAATGATTATAAAGCTCGTTTAAGATTTTGTAATTGGGTACAAAATTGCCAAAACCTACCGCATATTCTTTGGACCTATGAAGCTTCTTTCACACGAAATGGTATCAATAATTATCATAATTTTCACGAATGGGCTGCAGAAAATCCTCATTTAAGAAGACGCTCGCATTTTGGTCTGATTGGACCATTTGAACTGCCACACCGTTTGAATGGTGCGAATTACGAATATTTTCTAGAAAAGTCTTTACCCTTATTACTGGACGATGGGCCATTAAATAGGGACCAGTAGTATAGCCACCGCGTTCGCCGGACCTGAGTCCCATAGATTTTTATCTTTCGGGTCAGGCAGATTGTTTATGCAACTGAAATGCATACGCTAGAAGAATTACGTCAAAGAATACAGCAGACTACTGATATTATTAAGAATAATCCAGTAACCAGATTAAGAACGCAGCGATCTCTTCTCTGACGTGCGGCTTTGTGTATCAACCACTATGGAGATAATTTTGAACATTTCTTGTAAATAGAGTAATAAAAATGTATTAAAAAAAAGATTTATTTCATAAAATTTGCCGAACTAAAATTTTAGCCATATAAATTATGAAATAAACAATAACGTTTCGACTCTAAATAAGTTCTGGAATTCATTTTTGAAATTTTCCGGTACGTTTTGGGACGCTCTGTATATTTTTTATAAATCTCTAGATTTATAATGAAGATATCCCTAAAATATAAAAATCTGTTTCAGAAAATTATGAAACTCTTCCTATACTTATGGTATCGGAAAATCAAAGTAATCGTTTTAATTATTTATCAGAAGATGTGCTAAGCTATTTTACATCGAAGGGGCCTAACAAAATGTTAACTAATTTTTCTGCGTTGGTGCAGGTACAGTTTACTATCGAGCACATGGATGCCGAGCATTTGACCAATCGGTGGCGAGCACATGGCCTACAAGTGTATTTACCTGTTCGGGCTAGAAATCCTAAGCTGGGCTAGGATGTTGGTCTCAAATATGATTCCCCATTTCAAACGATTAGCTGAATCATTATGCAAAAACCCTTTACACAAATCCAATTTAATATCTAATTAAAATGCGTTTGTGAGAAAAACCAGATAAGGTGGATTTTATTAAAAGACAAAGATCAATTTTCAATATTTGAAAATGTTAGAGACTGCACCAAAACACTATTTATTACAGCAGCAAACTGAAATATTGGCAGCAATATTCAAATATATGTACCTGAAGCACCGGAAGAAGCGCTGACAAGCAAATTTTTATATATGGAAATGTAAATTATAATTACTAGTACATAAGTATTTTCTAATTCTATTAATTTAATATGAAAGCTGACGCATTAGTTTATGTCAGTTTGTTACGGGCCAAACGAGCTTTTTCGTCGACCTGCAACAGGATAGGTGGGAAAAGGCTTGCATCTTAGGTCAGAGGAGTAGGGGGGTTCACGGAAATCGCTTACAGGAGGAAATCTTCCTGGTTGTGTACAGAGTAGGTCAAAATTAGTGGGGGACACCTTCCAAATACAGCTGACTGCAGGTTCTCGTGGAAGGCCGAGGAGCCAGCAGCTTACGGGAATCGAACTCACTCCTATTGGGCCTCCCTCTGTTTAGAAAGCTTGCAAAATTCGTACACATACAAATACAAAATATACAATAATAAATGATGTAATAAATTTTAAAACACATATAATTAACCTTCTGAGAGTAACTAACGGTACAAAAAAAAATATAACAGCAAGTAGTAATGTTTTACTCAGTACAACAATCAGTTAAAAGGAACGTTCGATTAAGGGGGAGCTCGCTGTCCATGGCTTAAAGTATTTAAAATATTTCAACAAATCTACGTGGCTAGTGGCGTCTAAGTTTACAAGAATAAAACAGTATGTGATTTCTTTTTAAAATTAAGAGCAAACAAAAAGAAAATAATGACAAACGACGACTGAGGGTCGCCTCTTGTCGCATTAAAAAAAGGTTAAATCACTTAGAATTTTGCAAGTTAACGCGTACAAGTTTTTTTTTCACAACACAAAAACTAATTCCTTTACCTTGACTTTCGGTGAATGTAGTAGAGAGACAGGCACAATCTGGGGTGTTCTCAGATCCGAGCAAGAAGGTAGACGTTTTTCGGGAAAATTGCGAAACGAAATATTTGGTGCACAACCCTCGTAGTTCGTCGCAGCAACGGCACATGTACAGCAACAACAAATGGGTTCGATAATAATCCGCCAAAGGCGATCGGCAAATTCGCAATGAATTGCCTTTCTAGAGATAAAAATTCCAGCGTATTTCTTTAAATCCGACAGTTGTCGTTGTTCTGTTCACCCCACGGTGAAACAGCAATACGAAAATACACGCGATGGATACCCATCGAAAATCCAAGCCACCCCTGCAGTACTTAGTTAATTCACGGTCCCCGCAATGGAATTGGTAGACCGGAGTCTAGCGAAGCTGGAAGGCTGACTGAGGAAACAAATGCAGCGCCAACATGCGTCGGTCAAAAACATTACATCACCTTGAGAAATATGATGAAATAGTTTTGGGAAGATCTGACACGTAAATTCGCAGAAAGCGTCCAGGGTCAGGTGCAGACAAAACATTAATCGGCTATTTCAGCTTACAAAGGGAACTTCCAAAGGCTTTACGGAATTGTCCTCCACAACTCAATCTAAAAAAAATTATATAGCGATTGACTTAAGAATTGCATTTAAAATAGAATTTTGATTCCTATGAAGCGGCAATTAGAGTATTGCTCTAATCCAGATGGAGTAGCACAATTAAATGAGTATAACAAGTTAACCTCATAAAGTAAACCTAATCTCAAAGGGTGGATCTTTTGTAGTTATATTAAGTAGTGCACCTTCGTATATACAGGGTGAGAAACATACGCCTGACAACACTGCACCAAAACATGTGTTGTTACTATGCAGTATGCATGTAATTCAGGTAATGTGTTCAACGGAATCTCATCTATTACTTGTTCAGAAACATTTAGGTATCCACCAGCATTAAGATGATTTGGTAGATAAATTAGTCCAAGAACCATATGGTTTATTACGCCCAGCCATACATTAACAGACTCACAAAATGCGTGTGGATTTTCCTCAGCCCAATTGTGAGTATTATGCATATTAAAGACGCCATCTCTGGTAGACATGCACTTAACGCTCCAAGGAAAACGACTTGAGAATCAGAAGTCACATTTGTCAAAAATTCTATTTAAAATCGTGTTACAAATATTCAATCGGGATATGTTATACCAATGTACAGTTTTGTTACTAGGGATATTTAAAGTTGCAGCTAATTGCCGGGTACTCACAGAGGGATCTTCACGTGTTGGGTCTAAAATTTGTTATTTCGGTTGTGTTGTGGCCTTTGCCTTGGTCGACCAGCGTTTGCATTTGTTTTTACAATTGAACCACTTTCACGAACACGTTGGTCAACCCTTCGAAATACAATTCCTTCAGGATGCTTCAGGTTTGGAAAAAGTGCCAAATATTCTTGTTCTGCCGTATTAGCATTTCCATTACAGAAACTGTATCTCTTCTTCTTCTTCATCAGCCGTTTTCCATCCACTCCTGGATGTAGGCCTCTCCCATTTCCCTCCATTTGCTTCTGTCTTGAGCTATCTGCAACCATTTGCCGCCTGCTGTCTGCTTCACGTCATCGACCCATCTCCGTTGTGGTCTTCCCACGCTTCTCTCAGAAACTGTATACTATGTACATATTGCCAAATTCATGGAACGTAAAGTTCATTACAAGTGGACGAAATAAAATAACAAAAAAACACAGAATCACAAAAACTAATAGAAACTACACAAATAATCAGAGATAATATAACATTAGAGCAAATCGAATTAATTTGATTTTGTAGTGTCAGAATTAGACAATAACATGGGGGAATACGTATTATATTTTAATAATAAAAATAGATAATTTCAACAGCTATTTATTTGTGCTCGATACGTATTTCAACGTATAAAATGACATTATCAAAAGCCAAGTCCGAAATCAACAATCAGTGTGCTGTTACCCTAGCTACAGATGTTTGCTACATCAAATGCTTTTGATAATGACATTTTATATGTCGAAATACGTATGAAGGAAAAATAAAAATAAATACCTTGTTACCTGTTGAAATTGTCTATTATTATTATTATCATCAAAATATAAGTGTGAATTTCAACGAAATAAGGCAGCAAACAATTAACGGAATACTTATTGTTTTACAATGTTTGAAAGTTTATTTTTTATGAAAAAAAGTTAGTAAAGAACTATTTAAATGAAGCTTCTGAAGTAAAAAGACGGTGATTAATGACATGTACTCGTATTAAAACACCAAATACTGAAACTTTGGTGTTCTCATGCAGACGCAGAAAGCACGTTACAACGTCTTACTATTAGGATTTTCGATTCAGGAGTTTACGAAGGACGCCACGTGTAGCTTCTTCGTTAATTTATACACACCTTGTATAATTTTTGTCGATTAATGTTGCACTAAACGAAAATGAAAAAAAAATGCAGGTGCATATGAATGTTTTTTTTATAGGAAGCACAAGCGAGTTTAAAGAAAGGCAATATGGCGAATATTTATATATTTTCAAATTATTCCATATTTCTTTTTATTTTGTTAATTGAACTAATAATACAAAATTATAATTGTAGGTACCTAAAAAAATATACATAGAGTCAGTACAGCCTTCGAAAAACATTTTAGAAAAACCATTTACAGAGAAACTATGTATACAAATGCAGCATTCGATTTTTTAGTAGTGTGAATGTTAAAAAAAAAAGATGTACCATCCGAGTCTAACCTTCCCTGTTTAATAGCTAATTAAACTTCTTTGTCTGCCTATTCTGTTATTTAATTGTAAATATACGATGCTACAATTTCCTCAGCTCTATCATATAAATGAGGCCCCATCAATAAACTAGGAAGAAGTAGGAAGACGTTTTCTTAGCTACATGTCAATTTATGGATAACTATACAGTTGCAAAGTGTAATGGTAGCTTAGTTGATAGAGCGCTTGCTCTCTTAGCAAAATGTCGCTTCTAGCTTGGGTCAAATCCCTAGCATTACCACGCACTTTATAAATAAAAAATATGATACAGTTGCAAATGTAGTGACTATTCTTAGGTGGCCATACCAAATACAATTAATAATTGCATATTTATACGCATCAATCGCGACTGCATTAAATTGTTGTTGTAAAATGTTTTGCACAGTCGTACCGACTCTGTATGGATTTCTCTAGGTAGCTACTTTTTGTATTATCATATCAATTGACGCAGCAAAAATGATAATTTTCATTTACTTTTTCTCAAATCCGACATTTTCTCTAAAAAATGCCGCTAATAATCATTCATAAAGAGATCAGTTCTTAATTAATTTTAATGTTGTGCAATATTAGACGATAAAAATTATAAGTGCGAAGGCTTACGTACGTCTGCTGGCGTGACTCGCCTAAGGCTGTATCTTTATTTTTAAGTAATTATAGCCAAGGATAAATGCAACGTCTAAGGAGCAGTAGATAAAAGATCATTATATTACCAATCCATACAATAGAGCCGTACTTTTTTTTTTACTGCTTTACAACCTTGTATTGTACAATGCACAAAAATAGTGTACTACGATATATATTGAATTTGCATAAGTGCGTCTCTCTGTGAATATGCTCCCTTACCAAATTTTTGGAAGACAGCGGCATTACACCGTTAAAGATCTAATGTTCCAGTACTGGAAATTGAACCACAGACCCTTAGCGTTGAAATTTAACACGCGACGTCCTGCCCCCGACCGTTTCCTACAATCAATAATCTTAAATTATTTGATAATTACACAGGTCTATATGGGTTTTGTTGTTCTAAGTTTGACTTGTGTTCTTTACTAATTTGGTGTAGCTGATCACAAATATGATATTAGTTTTTATCCATCGCGTAACATTTTTTTTTATGCCAAATCTACAAGAATACTCACTCAGGCGAGCGGCCCATAAGAAAATATCTTGCTGGTTAGTTTTAATTATCAAATAATGAAAAGTTCTTAGTAATGACTAAAAGGAATCCAAATTACATATAAAATGCATACAATATTACTCTATCTAATTCGTTTGCTAATAGAATAACTAGGCAATTACCACATACTACCCTATCACTATTATTTTTTAACACAGCAGAAACTGTAATTCAGTGTTAGCGTAAGGTTATACGAAGTTATCTGTTCAGAATAAGTAATATATTCATTATAAATCTCTTCAAGAGGGTATTTAATTAGTCCAGATATATTTGGTTATATCTGCGGTAATTTCGCACTGCTGAAGCAACGACGGAAAATTACCATTTCTGTAAAAACAGCTTATCATGCTTACTTCGGTGTAAAATTTGGGGATCAAGAAAAGCCATGGGCTCCACACAGAGTCTGCACCATTTGTGTTGAACAACTGAGGCAATGGAGTAAAGGTGCAAGAAAGTCTTTGTCTTTTGGAATTCCTATGGTATGGAGGGAACCAAGAAACCACGTGACGACTGTTACTTTTGTTCCTGCAACGGAAAGGGCTCCAATTCAAAAAGTAAGAAAAATATTTCTTATTTTGACATCCCATCTGCGATACGGTCAGTTCCTCGTGGTCTCGACGTTGCTATTCCACCCACATTTTCAAGTTCGATCGAAGAAGTGTCTTCTGAAGATGACACTGATGAGAGTGATCAAATGGACGTTTTCGAATGTGAAACACAGAAACCACAAGTTTTCGCAGGTCTTTCGAAAGACGCTGCACAAATTCTGGGATCCAGACTTCAGGATAAACATCTACTGGCTCCAGGAACTTCGTTTGCTTGGTACAAGAACCGTGAAAAGGATTTCGTGGCCTACTTTTCTCAAGAAGGATCGTTGGTGTACTGCATTAACATTCCTGATTTAATATTGACGTTGGGAGCTGCAAAATATGACTCTGAATCTTGGAGGCGATTCATTGATTCATCGATACGAAGTTTGCAAGCAGTTCTTTTACACAATAGGAGTAAATATGCCTCGGTACCCGTTGCCCACTCTCTTCACTTGAAAGATACTTATGAGAATCTTCAATTATTGTTAAATAAAATAAAGTATCACGAATATGGTTGGCAACTTTGTGGTGATCTTAAAATCATTTCCATGCTATTGGGCCAGCAGTCTGGATCCACAAAGTACCTTTGTTTTTTGTGCGAGTGGGACAGCAGAGCGCGTCATCAACATTACACGCAGAAGAAATGGGCCGCCCCTGGAACTAAGAATGTACTGCGTAAAAGCTTGGTTGATCTACAGAAAGTATTGCTACCTCCTCCTCATATCAAGACGGGATGATGAAGCAGTTTGTAAAGGCTTCAAATAAGGAAGGAGAATATTTCAAATACCTTTGCTCCAAATTTCCTTCACTCTCCGAAGCGAAGTTGAAAGAAGGTATTTTCATTGGACCTCAAATTAGAGCTTTAAATACTGATGAAAGGTTTGAACTAACGATGCCAGATGTTGAATGTCACGCCTGCTGTGCATTCAGAGATGTTGTAGAACAGTTTCATGGAAACAACAACTACCCACACTATATAAAAATTGTCCAAAATATACTGAACAAGTTCCATAAATTGGGTTGCAATATGAGCATTAACTCCATTTTCTTCATTCTCACCTAGACTACTTCCCTGAAAATCCCGGAGATGTTAGTGGAAAACAAGGAGAACGATTTCACCAGGAAAAAGGAAATGGAAAGGCGATACCAAGGGAGATGGAATGTTAATATGATGGCTGATTACTGCTGGTCATTGAAGCGAGATAACCCAATTGTGAAATACAAGAAAACAACCTCAAAACGGAGTTTTCGAAATAAACGAGAGAGATTACATTCCAAAAAAACAATCTAATTAATTTGTAAAATTTTTAATTAAAAAAATCAAAAATATTATGTATTGTTATTATTATATATTATTTTATTTTGCCAAAATAAAAGAAATGTTATATTTTCATAAACAAACACATTTTCCTATTTCGCGAAAAAACCTTATGTGATAACCAAAACTAAGCACACCAAAGAATTCAGAAAGTCGATTTATATAAGAATACGTATCAGAAATAAAACAACGTTCCTAAACTTGAAATTTGTAGAACTGTATTATTTTCCTGTTGTCTATTGGTATACATTTTGTAGAAATTAGAATGTAAAATATTTGATAGTATGCGATGTAAGTAAAACTGTTACACAGTATCAGTTACCATTACAAAATGTAGAATAGTCTAGAGAAACAGAAACATTAAACCTTTGTAAAATAATCTACTGTTGATGAATTCTTGAAATTTAATTTTTAAACTGGCACCGCTATGTTCAAAACACCAAACTGCCCTGCTTGCTACAGGCAAATTTAATTGCATAAAATCTTCAACTTCTGTTAATTATCAATAAGCGGTAGCATATAAACCCAATTACTGAGCTATGCTTGTTTGGCAAACATGTCAACAAAACGAATCAAAATGGAATAACTAATTAACCATAAATGTCAATACCTTTGGGAACTGAGCGGTCTAGAACATCATTTATAAAGTCACTATTTGGATAGTCGCTAGAATTAAATACTAAGCAATTATTCAAGCAATCCCAACAATTTTGCCAGCGCAGCTTCTATAGTAAAAAAACATGTTTCAGTCCGGAAAAGTCCACTTCAGTTACATATATGGGTTTGGAGTTCTCGGCTGCATGCTGATGTGGGCCCTACTTAGTCTCATGAGTACCCAAGGAGTGATGGTTAGCACCGTAGTGACCGTGCTGGGATATTGCCTTCTTCCTATGGTTATGCTCTCTGGTGTTAACGTGGTATTAAGTTTACAGTAAGTTATTTTATGATGTTTTTGCACATTTGTTTTATTTCATTTCTGTGTAGGGGTTACGTTGGTGTGCTTTTGACAGCAATTGCCATCCTCTGGTGCAGCGTGTCCGCATCCAAGTTATTCGTGACAGCCCTCATGATGGACCACCAGCAAGCGCTAGTTTGGTACCCCTGTGCTTTGTTGTACGGGGTTTTCGCTCTTATAACTGTATTTTAACTGTTAAATTTCTAAATAAGAGGTGAAGGTTTTAGTAGCATAACTTGTATTTTATATACTAACAGAACCTGTATTCAACTCTATTTTTGTAACAAAGTTACAAGAGGAAATAAATGAATTTATATATCTAACCTAGAAGTCTGAGCCGAGTAATTTATAAAAATAAACATTTGTTCTGGAAGAAACATCTCCTTTAATAGTAAATACGTCCCTTCTCTTTTCCGTTATCATCTGTTACGCCTCGATAATGGACATTTCCTGATCAAAGGAAGAAGAAAAAGAAGCCATTATTCGATGCTTGATTACTCCCGGACTGAAGGATATTAAGTTATCCGCGTTTTACTCAAAAAAGATCAGCTATTTCGTAGAGTAGATGGTTATTTCTGTTTCGTAAATTTTCCTAAATTGGCTGAAGCCCACGCCACAATGAATGTGAAATGCGCTCATGCACTAACAAACTCTGTATTTGTGGACGCGGAACGCCGTATCAGCTACAATGTAAATTTAGTGTTTCGCATAAAATTCGAAATTTGCTGGAATTGCTTTATATTTTCTAAATGAAACGGCTCAGAATTCGTTTTTAAATACACCTCGCGACATCTTTCAATTCCCCAATGAATTGCGTTGAATACAAGCGCAGTATAAGAAGAAATCGATTTAATTTTTGATGGTCGAATGATTGATAAAAGAAAGCGTCTGCCCTTTTCGGAAAACCTTTAGATTTTCTTTCTCGCCCATTTTACAAGGGCGATTCATTCATATGTAATATTTGTTTTTCGTTCCTTATATACGCGCATAGAAGTTTTCTCAATAAAACCTCTATTTCCTTTTGAAGAAGAAAATCATGTCGGGAAACATAAGGTTTTGGAATTAGTTTTTCCACTCCGGCGTTGTCGATTCAAGTAATAAGGCTGAAACAGCCTCGAGCCAAACACTGCAATATAAACAGCAATAAGGATGCAACGTTATTTGTTAAGGCGAGGTTTCCGGTCGCAACGGCATTTACTATGTAAATACAGCGAAAGAGAAAATTTCTTTGACAAATGCCATTTCCAGGATTTTCTAATTTCCATTATATTGCGAAAAGTTTGGCAAACTAAGCGAAGAAGCTAAAGTTCGTTAATTACCTTCCAAATACTTTACCATAACAAACAGAATCACAGTTAAAATTGATCATATTGTACATTAATATGAGAGACTAGCTGTAATAACCTGTAAGCACACCGGCAATTCGTACTTTTTCTCCTCTGAAATAAATTGACGATGCGAGATTGAAGCTTGGAAATAATTACCCGACCGACCGAAATTTTAATAAAAATGAGCCCAAAACCTCCAAGAAAGCTTATAATTGAGATTGTATTCAATTTGTCCCTCTCCAAAACGAATACTACAGCAAATTCGATGAATATTCATACATAGTTAAACATTATTTAACTTGGAATTAAACCCGGAGATATTGATTCTTAAGTTTTAAGTACTCGCAGCGGCAGTGAATTGAATTGAATTAAATAGAAAAATGAAAATCCTTTAACATTGTAGGTTCGTTTCCGTTTGCCCACTTTTAATTTATTTGAGTTTACTTTTGTACTTCTCAAGATTGTAGTTCTTTACACTTTCTATGTAAATAACCTACAAAATTGCTTGGAAAATACACAGAAGCTACGTCGCCACGATAAAACCTTCTGCTCGCAGGAAATATTTAAAACAGTCAAACATTTTAGGCGACAAACGGTGGTGATAAATCGTTTTCGCTGCTAACGGTTATCATGGGACGAGTGCTGCTAAGATAACGAGAGATAAGGTTCCTCAAATTTTACAAAATGTCATGTCAAATTAGTATAATTAATCGAAAGCGACATTTTAAGCCATATGAAGTTTTATTTCATAGGCGGACATAAATATTCGTTTATCTTTTCTTTATTTGGGTAGTATTATTATTTAAAACAGTCACCATTTTGAAATTAATGTTAAATATATAACTTAGTTCACATAAATAATTAGTTAGCAGTGTAAAACATAATTTCTAGGTAGAATTTTATTTTTTGGCGAAGAAATATCGAATTTCTCCCCTTCTTAAAAATACAATTAACGGAATTAAATATTTTTGACTTTAATTGAGTCTGCTAGCTATGGAAGCGGAAAAGAACATTAATTAACCAATGTTTTGGCAAGGTTACCTACTCTTTGTTTACTTTCTTTCGTAAAATCAACTACATCCAGCGGTGTTTTCGGTATCAAGCATATTCATCTTTTCTGAGAGATATTAAGGAATATTTACGTAGAAAGTTAAGAATTTCAGTTTAATGCCTAAGATATTTCCACGTTTGGAGCTGAATCGATTCGGAAAATTCCTATTCACTTTAATATCTACAATTATTGCAGAACTTTGGGAAAACTACTTAACACCACGATATTTATAAAAACTAAATATTGTGGTGGTAATAGGTTTCTCAAAGTCTTGCATAATTGAACCGCCGTTTCCGTTCACTCTTGATGCAATATTTAATATGAATTGTAGCTTTACAAATTTATCTTCCCTTAATTTTTTGTATAAGAGAATAATCGCTTAAGATAAAATTAACATAGGTGAGGCAAAATGCACCTTCTTATTCAGTGTCTTAAATGAATGTACCTTTTTGAAATGTATCTATTTTCATTGATATTCTCATCAACATAGTGGGAAGGGTTCAAACATAAACATGGTATAACAAAAACTGCATTTTATTCATATCCTGTGGCTATAGATTACCTGAAGAATGGTTGAAAAATAAGTTATTTTCGTGCTCATCCCTTCTTGTTTTGGTTTTAGCAGAAATTTCTAAATTGTTGTTTGTTTAGCCTTATAAGAAGTTATAGGTCGCGAGGAATAGATTCCTTTTTTGGATATACTGCACTGGAGTGATGAGGCTAATACTGTTGCTCCTTGGGACGGTTGCTGCTTCTGGTGTGAGATGGACTACAGACAATATGATAACACTTTCCTTGGAAATTACCAGAGATCAAGGGCGTATTCAGCTCAAAACGGAAGGGGGGCAGATTTCTAAATCCAACTTCTTTCATGAGCGAATGGGGTCCATGGGGGGGGGAGAGGATGCAATAATACACAATTACAGAAGAAGAACACTATTTATTAATAAAATTAATTTTTGAACAGTAGTTTGCGAGGATTAGTTGCAAATTTTCCAACTACATCTTCCACTAATTGTTCCTTGTTTGCGAAAACCCAATGACGAAGAATGCTTAGCATGGCTTACCCATTTAACCTATTTTCGCCAATAGTACTTCTAAGTCATGCTTTAATTCGGCGAAGGGAGCTGAATGAACGCTCTATAGTGCCTGTTGTGCAGGGCTGTAACATCTGGCGCTTCTTTTAGCTCATTCCACATTTTGAACCACAACTCCGTTTTTCCTTGGATGCCTTCCAGATTGTAAAAAGTTGCACAAGATGAAGTACTTTCATTCCGTTCCTCCAATGAAACATCTTTCATGTTACTCGGATAGAAATGTGTCAGTGAAAACGCAATTGATTTGTCTGCAAAAATCTTACTTCTGAAGATGATATGACGGAATCCAAGTAAGGAATTATTAGAGAGTCTCTCCAAAATTCGGATGGATTTCCGGCTGGAGGGTTGCTTCTATGCATTTGTCGGCCAGCAACGCGAGTGGCCGTTATATCAACATTCAAATGCTTTGCAATGTCGCCTTCTCCCTTCAAAACGTCAGCTGTGACGTTCTCCGCATCTTCCCGATGCTCACTTAGCATGACGAGAATAGTTTGAATGAGCTGGTTAGCTTTAACTATGTCAAGTGTCTTCAGTTGAAGTGTATCTGCTACGGATTCCAGTGTAAAGGAATATTTCGCCATTACTGACACAACAAATGAAGATCTGCACGACGCTGCATGCATTTGTTATGCATTTTTTCTTGTTCCTGCATTACCCTCTTCAACTAATGTCTCTAATGCTTCAACAATATCGACGAAATGTTCCTTAAAAACACGGATGCTTTTGTTTTTCTTTGACCATATTCCACCTTGGAAGGGGGGCACCTGCCCCCACTTGCCGCCCCCCCTATATACGCCCTTGCCAAATATATTAATGAAGCGTTAGGATAGTTTCCTTCAATATATATCTCTATTGCCTTACCGAAAGGTGCCTGGTAATTCCTGGTTAACCCTTAACGAAGTTGTAAATGCAGGTAAAATAACAGATCCAGCTTTAGGAATAAAGGTCAACATTCTCACATAACAATTTTATTTAGGTATAAATATTTCTTTGTAATTTTTAATAATAATAAGATTACAGGATAGAATTACAATTACATAAAATATAAAATATAATAGTTTTGAAAACCAAAGATGTCGTTATCACTATCATTGCTGTGATCACCACGTAATTTAATAATGATTTGCTTATGAAACGTGCCCATATTTATGTAAGAGTTTCTATTTCAATTACATGTAAGACTGAATTTTTCCAATGTTCTGTGGATATTTTTTCTAATTCTAAACTTATAGATTTAAAGCTTCGATCGCTACACTTGGCAACTGGTACTGTCTTCGAATATTCCTGTTATGCTGCTCCCATATCAACTCGATCCATTCAAACACGCAATAGTATGGCGGTAAACGCAATACCGTGTGTCTACATTTGCCTGCCAGGTCATCTACATAATATTGTTTGGGAAATCTACCTGTTTTTAATACTTTTAGCAAATCATCTTTTCCATTACGTTTCCTGAAAATACATACCATTTTCGTATTAACAATTTTGTATTTCCTCTTTTTTGTTGCTAGTATTAGCCATTTTTTTTAATAGCCTAGGGTGATAACAGGCGTTATCTATTACGATAACGGAATTACTGTGCATATTTTCAATAATTTATTTTGAAACCAAGATTCAAAAAGTTGTGCAGTCATATCTTCGTGGCAGTCCAAGGTACAATCCTTTACATTTTCGCTGATATTAATAAACCATCTTCAACCCATTTGCATTCAGATAATGATTCGTTTTCCTCCTGCAACTGGGCTACCTATTTTACACTGACTACAATTATCTGTTCAAGTTTTCTGTACAATATCATAGGAGTCGTACCAAGTTTTGTGTAAGTAACATATCTTTCTATTTTGTTGGTGTTATTTCTCGATATATTGCAGACTCTGGCGATGCCATACTTGTAATCTTCTTGATTCCATAATAACCTGATGCTTGTTTGTAGTTTTGTTTAAGTCCAATACATTTCATAACAATTTATTGCAGTGTCATCTTCATTGAATCTCTGGTTTAACAAATTGGCATACAGCGTTCGCTATACATATTCGCCGAATTAAATATTCATCATCTTGATCTACGATTCTTGACTCAGCAACACTTCCTATCGTTTGCTCTTGTGCTCCTTTATTAACAATTTCTCTTACAGTATTATAGGGTACATCGGCAAAAACGCTGTTTTTTAAAAGCTTGTGTGGCCTGCAGTTCCACAGATATTAATATAAATATTGAATACAATTTGGTTTGCATCCGTTGATGCTTCACTTTCGCAGGAAACTTGTGCCACTTCCATCACATTATTTTCCGATAAATGTTCGCTATTAGTCCACGGTGTCCACATTTTTAAATAAAGTGTAAATTAATATCTACTTTGTACAGAAGTTCATCAACAACTGATATGCGTTGCGCTGTTTACTTCTTAAGTTTAAAAATTATGTCAGTAAGGCAGACAATAAGGCAACGATCTAATCAAATCTGTGAAAAGTAATATCTTATTCATGCAAGTTAATTAAGGAAGTTAATTTTGATTCATAGTTTACCAGGTTTAAAATAAATAGGAACAGTTGCACTATACAACACAAATATAAACAGTGAATTAAGAAACCGAGAATTTGAGCTTCTTGCTTGAGTCACAACCCCTGTGTTACCGCAGTCTCTTGCAAATATGTAAATTTACCTGATTGCAGTCGATGCTCTAAGCCGAATTACAAGTAGCTTGTAAATCCTTGTTCTACAAGTACCTTTTTAAAGCTGATAACGGTATAATTTGAAGTGGGCTGTAGTAGCATCAAAGTTGACTATCTTAATCTTTTCCGAATAAACTTAAGTCGCCTGATAACCGTCCATTTATCTTTCATCTGATTCATCCAAGGGATATGAATAGAGCTAGGACAGTTAGGCAAATTGCCTTTTTTAATAAATGGAAGGATTAAAGGCAGACCCAATTTTAAATCTGTTTTAGAATGCGTACAATTCAAAAATGCAAATTTTATTTTGCCTTTTTTGTCTTTTTTGCGTCTTTTTTAGGATTCTGCCTTTTTTGAGGAATTTCCCGTTTTTCTTGCCTTTTTGAGCCTCTTATGGTATATCAAATTATAATTTTAAGAAATTTAGTTCTTAAGTTTTCAATTTAAAAAAAAATTGTACCAGCAATTTTCCAACAAAAATGCACATTTTAAATTTCTGAAATAATATGTAGAAAGTATTATTCCAAAGCTCTTAAAGGCAGATGTTTAGTGGATTTTACCCTTTATTGCTACCGGCTGAAAATTTCTCAGAGGGATTATTTTCTTGAGATTAATTTTAATAAAGGGACCAGTAGGTATTGTCAGGAAGGGACCGCGATGGTCGAGTGCGAGAACGCATTGACCACTCGAGGTCACAGTAAATGCAGTTGCTTCGTTGGGGCGATTGAATCCCGACTGGGGCGACCGCATTTGCTTAGTTAAGGTTAGGGCGCATGTTGCATGAATGTTTAGTATGTAAGGGATGCCCGCACCCCCCTGAAGTAATGCGAAAGCGGTTCTGGGGGGGGGGAACGATAGTATGAATGTGTGAGAAAAAAAAAGGTATTGTCAGGAGAAAGTTTACTATTGAATCAGACAGTTTGTCACAATTTTCGAACTACAAACAAATTTTCAGTGATAAGAGAACTTCTTTGACTTCGGAGAACACAGTAAAATTACTGATGACTAGTTGGCAGCATAATAAAACCAATGTTTAAAGAATAATGTGTGTACCCATAATAAATAAATTGTTAGTACTGTACATACGAATTAATGCTATTTTTTTTAAATAAACAGTTTTAATTGAATTCAGTTGTTTTTATTTTAACTTGAATAGATATTTTGCTGTTGCTTTTCCCTCTCAGTTAAACGCCGTTTTTTTAATTTCCTCAAGTATTCTTCAAATTTTGTAATGTTTTACTTTTTCTGTATTTTTTGGTAATTTTGCCTTTTTCTTTCGTTTTTGCCTTTTTTTACTTTATTTTTGCTTTTTAGTGCTTTTTTCAATGTGTTTTTGCCTTTTTGCCTGCCTTTTTCGA
>JABXWE010014804.1:0-18863 GCA_014611495.1 Limonius californicus | reverse complement strand
TTTAGTAGGATGGTGTGAGGCACGTATATATGGACGCCAATGGAGGCAGCCATGTATTCTGATTTCCAAACACTTGCTTATATTTTGCAAGTCGTTTGGAGGCACGTTAACACCGACGCAAATAGAGACAACCATCCTGTAAAATTTGTAAACACTGGTTCCCATTTTTAGGATGATATGAGGCACGTATGTATGGGCGCAAATGCAGGCACCTATATATTAAAATTTCCAAACACTTGTTTATATTTTGTATTTAGTAGGATGGTGTGAGGCACGTATGTATGGACTCCAATGGAGGCAGCCACATATTCCAATTTCCAAACACTTTTTTATATTTTGTAAGCCGTTTGGAGGCATGTTAAGACCGACGCAAATAGAGACAACCATCCTGTAAAATTTCCGACCCTGGTTCCCATTTAGTAGGATGGTGTGAGGCACGTATATATGGACGCCAATGGAGGCAGCCATGTATTCTGATTTCCAAACACTTGCTTATATTTTGCAAGTCGTTTGGAGGCACGTTAACACCGACGCAAATAGAGACAACCATCCTGTAAAATTTGTAAACACTGGTTCCCATTTTTAGGATGATATGAGGCACGTATGTTATGGCGCATGAGGCACTGATATATTAAAAAGATTTCAAACACTTGTTTAATATTTTGTATTTAGTAGGATGGTTGAGGCACGTATGTAGGGACTCCAATGAGGCAGCCCAAATATTCATTTTCCAAACACTTTTTATATTTGTAAGGCGTTTGGAGCATGTTAAGAACCGACGCAAATAGAGACAACCATCCTGTAAAATTTCCGACCCTGGTTCCCATTTAGTAGGATGGTGTGAGGCACGTATATATGGACGCCAATGGAGGCAGCCATGTATTCTGATTTCCAAACACTTGCTTATATTTTGCAAGTCGTTTGGAGGCACGATAACACCGACGCAAATAGAGACAACCATCCTGTAAAATTTGTAAACACTGGTTCCCATTTTTAGGATGATATGAGGCACGTATGTATGGACTCCAATGGAGGCAGCCACATATTCCAATTTCCAAACACTTGTTTATATTTTGTAAGTCGTTGTGAGGCACTTAAATACCGACGCAAATAGAGACAATCGTACTGTAAAACTTCCAAATACTGGTTCCCATTTAGTAGGATGATGTGCACTACGATTTGAGGCACGTATACATGGACGCAAATGGAAGTACCCATGTATTAAAATTTCTAAACAGTAATTTGTATTCTGTAAGTCGCTATGCGGCACGTAAATTCCGATGCAAATAGAGACAAACATATTATAACAGTTCCAAACACATGCTGCAATTTTGTAGGACTATATGGTGGACGTAAACGCAAATAGAGACAACCATACTGCATAATTCCCAAACAATTGCTCCTATTTTGTAGGACCATATGAGGGACGAATATATGGACACAAATGGAGACATCTATATATTCAAATTTGTAAACACTTGTTTATTATTTGTAGGATGGTCTGAGGCATGTACATATGGACGCCAATGGAGGCACCCATATTTTCAAATTTCCAAACACGTGTTCCAATTTTAAAGGACTATATGAGGGACGTAAATAAAGAAGCAAATAGAGACAACCATCCTGTATAATTTCCAAACACTGGTTCCTATTTAGTAGGATGATGTGAGGCACATATACAGGGTGTCCCAAAACTCCTGGGACATAGAGCTACCACATATTCTAGAGGTCAAAAGAAGTCGATTGGACCCAACTTTGTCATAATACCAAAATGTACCGTTTGCCCGTGAGAGGAGTTCAAAGTTTACTTAAAAAAATCACATTTTTGTATGCTCTTTAGAAACGTGTGAACCAATTTCAATGAAATTTGGTACCTGGGCACTTCAAAGGAAGCGACTACTTTCAGTAACGAAAGAAACCCAAAGAAAATTGAAGAAGGGTTAAAACCACCCCCACCCCCTGATAAATTTGTTCAGAATTTTTTTAAGGATGATGATACGATTCTATGTTTTTTTAAGGTGAAGACTTATTCATTAGCTTCATTTTTTAACTCTTGTAAAAACTCCGTAATTCGTATAGTTTCGAAAAAAAAATGTTTACTCAAACACTGATAACCGATATTATTATTGCAGGTTTAATTGTATTATAAAATTTAGTTATTTAGTTAGAATTTTCTTTGGGTTTCTTTCGTTACTGAAAGTAGTGGCTTCCTTTGAAGTGCCCAGGTACCAAATTTCATTAAAATTGGTTCACACGTTTCTGAACAGCATACAAAAATGTGATTTTTTAAGTAAACTTTGAACTACTCTCACGGGCAAACGGTACATTTTGGTATATGACAAAGTTGGGTCCAATCGACTTCTTTTGACCTCTAGAATATGTGGTAGCTCTATGTCCCAGGAGTTTTGGGACACCCTGTATATGGACGCAAATGAAGGCACCCATATATTCAAATTTACAAACAGTTGTTTATATTCTGCAAGTCGTTATGTGGCATGGAAATACTTTATACTTTGTTTAAATATGTTAGTTACACAGTTATAATTAAATAGATGTTGATATGAATTTTCTTTTCATATTTGTGCAATTTATCTTTTAGTCAATATCGCTAGATGTACTTCAATGGTGTTTTAGATCACTACGTTAGACAATAATTTTATTAAACAATTTCTTTTATTACGTAACATAAAAGCGTGTCAAATTTATAACAAGTGGAATGATGTGGTCTGTAAAGATTGCTTATAATACTGGAAATATGTGTAATTGGAAGTTGATTGTTCTGATACCGTCAATGATCGTTAGCTCATGCTGATTACATTATGAATATGATTCATAAAAAGAGGCACACGCCGTATATCTTTCTCATATTTGCCCATTTCGATTATCTTAATGTGTCTTATATGTAAAAGTGAAACTGAATTAATTTTAGGCAAGCTGCCTGCAGAAATGTTTCAGCACGTGCCAAAAATAAAATTCCTGATTGCGATAATAGCAAGTAGATATATGTACTACCTCCATTATATCTTGACTTAAGGCTATATGGTGTGATTATCGTCTTTTATCATCAAAAGCTTACTGATTGCATACCTGAAACCTAAGTCATTGTCTCACTTATTATTCCTAGGACTACTTCGTGGATTCGTGGAATACATCAATAGATTAGTTAGTCTATTGGTTCTCAGAATTCCGTAAATATGGATACTTTCCTAATTTCCTAATGTATTCTGTGAATTACTTTTAATGTTATCTATGTTACATTGTATTGCATATATTATAAGTTAATGAATTCGAAAACCTACTTTGTGAATTCTAGGAATGAGTCAGTCAGTCTACTTGTTTTTGGAATTCTGTAGGCTGCTTTTTTAATTCCTTAAACGATGATATGAATTAAATTTAATGTTTCTAATTGCGCATTGTATTTACTAGGAAAAAAACTTAATTGATTGCATAACTGAAACCTACGTCATTACCTTACTTATTAGTCCTAAGCCTATATCGTGGATCCTTGGAATGAATCAGTAGGTCTGTCAGTGTACTAGTTGTTGGAATTCTGCAAATATGGTTATTAACCTAATTTTTTAAAACATTCTTAGAATTATATTTAATGTTTAAAACTTTACATGGTATTGAATATTTAATAAATAATTGTTTGATAAGCATAATTTGCGATGTCTTGGAATGAATCAGTGGTTCAGTCAGTATTCTAGTTCTACTCACCTAATTTAAATTATTCTGTGAATTTATTTCAGGGTTTTTATTTTACATTGCATTAATTGTTATTAAACTAATTGATTGATTAGGAGAAGCGTAAGTCACTTGTAAATAAGCCTTACTTACTCCTACAATGTGTCTGCTTGGAATGAATCAGTTGAGCAATCTGTAGGATATTGGAATTCTGCAAATACTGCTACAAACTTGCTATTATCTTAATAAACTGTGCTATAATAGTTATTTGTATACTTGGCCGCGAAATCATTCTTTAACGTACCGAGAGGAAGAATTGCCGCCGAGGCCGCTTGCGGCCGAGGCAAGGCAACCTCGAGGACGTTAAAGAATGACGCGGCCGCAGTGTACACAAAATTTTTTGTGCAATTATGTAGAATCCTTAATAATTATTGATGAAATTTTTAAAATAATAATTTTCGTCGTAAATAGAAAGACAGTCGGCTTTCATGTTACCACGGAAATGAGATAAATAAGAAATAATTTTGTGTCAAAGAAAAGTAAAAATGTTTGATCCTCCAAGTGATAGTGATACTTCGATAACCGGAACTCCTCTGGAACTAAAAATTGCTGCGAATTCTGCACTGTCGCAGTTAGTACCTGAAAAATCGAAGAGGCAGTATGGAGTCAAAATAAATACATAAGTGACATTTAGTTTAATGGCCGTCGCTATGACAACGGCCGCGAAATTAAATTTTGCGGCCCGCATGGCGTACGCGAAGTTGTTACTTCGCGTACAATCGCACAAAAAATTTTAATTTGTTTTAATTATTTAATAAAGTAAATGATCACATAGCCGCACCCTAAGTCATTGTTTAATAGGTTTTTTAGTATTCATGCCAATTTGTTATGATCTAAGTTATGTATCTGACTAATTATTTGCATAGCTGGACATTAAGTCAATGATAAATCGTCTTACCTATTTTTAGCCTAAAATGAGAATATTTTGATGAATCAATTGAACAGTCTGTACGTTTTTGTCACTCAACATATACAGCTACCAACTTGTTATTGCATACATAAATTAGCGTGTAAATTATACTTTCTATTAAATATTTAATAAAATACACGACTACATAGTTGGACCCTAAGTCACTGGTCGATAGGCTTCTAGAGTAGTGTTTTTAAGTTTGCATTTTACCAATTTGTTAAATCCTATATTTAGCATTTAATACACTAATTTTTTGCATAGCTGGACCCTAAGTCAATGGTAAACACGTCTTACTTATCGTTAAACCTACTATGTGAATACTTGGAATTATTCAATTGCAGAGCCTGCAGGTTTTTGGAATTCTACAAATCTATAGCTGCCAACCTGTTACTGCCATATAAACCATTCTATAACATTTTACTAATCTGGTACCTTCTAAATTACTATTTATGTAGAATATTATGAATTTTACTTTAAATATATTATTCAATAAACTAAATATTCGCATAGTTAGAACCTAAGTCAATGGTAAATATGTTTTACATATTTTTACGCATACCATGTGAATACTTGAGATTAAACAAATTATATAGCCTGCAGATTTCTGCAAGTATTCTGTAAATTTTACTTTGTATTAATCAATTAATAAAGCAAATTAATAGTTGGACTGAGTATTTGGCATAAATAAATTACTCTGTACATTTTACTTCGCATCGATTGTTTATTAAAGTAATTAGTTACATAGTTGGACCCTAAATCATTGGTCAATAAGATTTTTAGGATATATATTTTAGTGTTAATACCAATTTGCTACCTTCTAAATTATTTTTCAGTATAATATTACCAATTACTTTGATTTTATGATTTAATAAAGTAATTAATTGCTTAGCTGTACCCCAAGTCAGGAGTATGTAAACCCTACTAATTTTTAGGTTTACAATATGAATACTTGACATGAATCAATTATACCAACTTGTGTTGCCTAAACAAATTTCACTTCGAATTAATTATTTTTTAAAGCATTTAGTTACACATTTGGACCCTAAGTCATTGTTCAATAAAGTTTTTATGGTAGAAATTTTAATATTGATACCAATTTGGTATCTTAATAGTTTGTCAGTAGATTATTATTATATTAAGTTAGTGGTAACTAAGTCCTAATTATTTTCAATCCTACAATGTGATGATTTGGATTGATTGAATTGAACAGTTTCTAGGTTTTGGGAACTTAGCATATGTATGCAAGATGCCTTCGACAGGTCTGTACAAAACGCTACAACATATTCCTGAGATCAGAAGAGGGACGATCTAACTCAATTTACCTATATAAAAACGTAATAAACTATCTAATTATTTGGTATAGCTAGACCCTAAGTTAATGGCAAATAAGCCTTACTTGTTTTTAAACCTGCAGAATGCATACTTGAAATGAATCAATAAATAGTATGCAGGTTTCTGGACTACTGCAAATATAACTAAACACTTGTTATTACATAAATTAACAATTCTGTAAAATTAACTTTGTATTAATAATTTAATATAGTAAATGTTTACATGGTTTGACCCTGAGTCATAGTTTAATAGCTTTCTAGGATTAATAAGTACTAACTTGATATCTCCTAAATAAGTTCGTCTGTAGATTGTTACCAATTTTGCTTTAAATTG
Source organism: Limonius californicus (assembly GCA_014611495.1). Classification (NCBI taxonomy): domain Eukaryota; kingdom Metazoa; phylum Arthropoda; class Insecta; order Coleoptera; family Elateridae; genus Limonius; species Limonius californicus. The sequence continues at coordinate 12,544 of JABXWE010014804.1, read as the reverse complement.
ATTACTTAATAAACTACCTAATTATTTGTATAGCTGAATACTAAGTCAATTGTAAATAAGCCTTACTTATTTTTAAGTCTGGGGTGTGTACACTTGGATTAATTATCTAATTAAATAAATGATTAGATAGCTGGAACCTAAGTAGTAGGTTAATCGGTTTTTAGGGTAAGTTGTTTAGTAACAATGCCAGTTTGGCATGCCTAAATTATTTTTTGTGAAGATTGCTAGCAATGTTATTTTGAATTTATTGCTTAATAAACTACCTAATTAGTTCTACAGCTGGATGCTAAGTCAATGGTAAATAAGCCTTATTTATTATGAAGTCTGCAATGTGTATACTTGGAACGAATCAATTGAACATTATGTAGGTTACTGGAGGACTGCAAAAAAAAAACTACCAATTTGTTATTGCATAAATTAACTATTCTGTACATTTTACTTTGTATAATTATTTAATATAGTAAATGAGTATATGGTTGGACCCTAAGTCATAGTTAATAGCTTTTTAATACTAATTTGGTATATTGTAAAACATTTTTCCTATCTATTATTGCCAATTTTTCTTTATATTTATTATGTAGTTTTGTCACTATTAGCATAGCTAGACCCTAAGTCAATGGTAAATAACTCTTACTTATTTTTAAGCCTGCAATGTGTTTACCTATAACGCATGAATTGAACAGTATGCAGGTTTCTGGAGGTCTGCAAATATAACTACCAACTTGTTATTACATAAGTTAATTATTCTGTAAATGTTACTTTGTATTAATTATATAATATAGTAAATGAGTATATGGTTGGACCCTAAGTCATAGTTAATAGCTTATTAGCATTAATATTAATTTGGTATATTCCAAATCATTTTTCCTGTAGATTGGTGCAAATTTTACTTTAAATTTATTATGTAATTTTGTCATCATTAGCATAGCTAGACCCTAAGTCAATTGTAAATAAGCCTTACTTATTTTTAAGTCTGCAGTGTGTATACTTGTAATGGATGAATTGAACAGTATGCAGGGTTCTGGAGTTCTGTAAATATAACTACCAACTTGTTATTGCATAAATTAATTATTCTCTAAAATGTTACTTTGTATTAATTATATAACGTAATGATTGAGTTTATGGTTCGACCCTATAGTTAACAGCTTTTTAGCATTAATAATAATTTGGTATATTCTAAATCATTTTTCCTGGAGATTGTTGCCAAGTTTACTTTACATTTACTATGTAGATTTGTCATTATTAGCATAGCTAGACCCTAAATCAATGGTAAATAAGCCTTTGTTATTTTTAAGCCTGCAATGTGTATATTTGTAATGCAGGAATTGAACAGTATGCAGGTATCAGGAGTTCTCTAAATATAACTACCAACTTGTAATAAATTAATTAGTGTGTAAATTTTACTTTACATCAATTACTTAATTAAGTAAGTGATTAGACAGCTGGAAATTAAGTAGTTGGTAATTTGAGTTTTAGGGTATGTGTGCCAATTTGGCATATCTAAATTTATTATTTGTTATGTAGATTGTTGCCAATTTTACTTTGAAGTTATTACTTAATAAACCACCTAATTATTTGTTTACTTGGATCCTAAGTCAATTGTAACTTACTTACTTATTACTTATTTTTAAGCCTTCAATGTATAAATTAACTATCCTGTAAAACCTACATCGCACTAATTATTTAATAAAGTAAATGGTTACATAGCTGGACCCCAAGTAATAGGTTTACAAATTTCTAGGGTAATTATTTTAGCATAAAAACTAATTTGGTATCTCCAAAAGTATTTTCCTGAAAATTGTTGCCAATTTTACTTTAAATTTATTACGTGATTTTTTCATTATTAGCATAGCTATACCCTAAGTCAATGGTAAATAAGCTTGCAATGTGTATACTTGTAATGCATGAATTGGACAGTATGCAGGTTTCTGCAATTCTGTAAATATAACTACCAACTTACAATTACATAAATTAACCAGTCTGTAAATTTTCCTTTACATTCATTATTTAATTAAATAAATAATTAGTGATTTGGAACCTAAGTAGTTGGTCAATCGGTTTTTGGGGTATGTGTTTTAGTACCAGTAACACATTGGCAATATTATTTTTAATGCAGTTTGTTACCCATCTTACTTTGAAGTTATTACTTAATAAACTATCTAATTATTTGCATAATTGGATCCTAAGTCAATTGTAAATAATCCTTACTTATTTTTAAGCCTACAATGTGAAAATTACCCACCCTGAAAATTTTACTTTGTATTAATTATTTAATAAAGTAAATGATTACATAGCTGGGCCCTAATTAACCGGTTTACAGATTTCTAGGGTAGGTTTTTTAGCATTAATTCTAATTTGGTGTCTTTTAAAGTGTTTTCCTGTACATTGATGCAATTTTACTTTAAATGTATTATGTAATTATGTCATTATTAGCATAGATAGACCCTAAGTCAATGGTAAATAAGCTTGTAATGTGTATACTTGTAATGCATGAATTGGACAGCATGCAGGTTTCTGCCATTCTGTAAATATAACTACCAACTTACTATTACATATTTTAACCAGTCTGTAAATTTTCCTTTACACTCATTATTTAATTAAATAAATGATTAGATATTTGGAACATAATCAGTTGGTCAATTGGTTTTTGTGATATGGGTTTTAGTACCAGTAACAATTTGGCAAAATTATTTTTAATTAAGTTGTTACGATTTTTACTTTAAAGTTACTACTTAATAAACTACCTAGTTATTTGTACAGTTGGATCCTTAGTCAATGGTAAATTATCCTTGCATATTTTTAAGCCTACAATGTGAACTATCCTGTAAATTTTACTTAGCATTAATTATTTATTAAAGTAAATGATTACACAGCTGGACCCTAAGTAACCGGTTAACAGGTTTTTAAGGTAGGTTTCTTAGTATTAATATCAGCTTGGTATCTCCGGAATTATTTTTTCTGTAAATTGCTTTCAATATTTCCAGTTTTCGTTTCAACCCGAATATTTATTAATCTAATTCATTATAAATAGCTGCATGTAACTCAATGCTTTACTTATTTTTAAGCCTACTTAGGGAAGACCAGGAATGAATCATTAAGTCACTCTGCAGGTTTCCTACATTATACCTTCTTGAATACTCTGTTGTTCTAATAATGCTTTGAATTAATTATTAAATAATTCGCGGCCGCAAGCGTATCTAGAAGTAAACTAAGGATCACTAGTGTTCATTTAATTTCATATAATAAATATGAAAAGTAGATCTTAACCCCTTTAGAGCTTCTTTCGGGCAGGAAATTAAATAGTTTCACAAATGCTGTAGTTTCTGCATGGAGCGTATTCGCAATCAGTTTACTGTATATTTTAAGCCTTATTAAAAAGTTACTTTTTGTTCTTATTAATAGAAATCTTTTGTTGTTCTAGACGCTATGACAAACATCAGTTCAACCGTATAAAGTTTTTGTTTAAATATTTATCCTTCTTGTTCCCTTCACGCCGGTTATATCCGTGAAACGTGATTTAACACAACCAAATACATCCGGAAAATAGTGCAATAAAATCAGATACTTTACAATTGCGGTGAATGGAAACAAATATACATATTGCTACAGAAATACCTTGAAACGTAGCGAAGTGTGAACTGAATCCGCAAAACAATATCACAATGTAGACGTTAACAACTCATGTCTAGGACGTAAAACACCGATTTTCAATTTGCTTGTAAATTGTTAAGTCATTAAAGTGTAATGTGTGGAATTACCCGTTGTGTTGTGTCTAATCACCTCACTATTCGTAGTTAATTAATGGGTATTAGTTGTACGCTGTCAGTGATTAGGGAAATACACCTTTTCAATTCTTCCAAATAATGTAAGCCTTAAGCACATTTTTTAGATAACATTGTCAACAAGATATCCTTACATGTGTTCTAAAATAGAGTACCATTGGTGTATGGGATATATTTTTACTTTAATTGCAAAATAGGTTTAAGATAAGCAAATAGACAAAATAGTAAGGTTAGAAATGGAAACAATAGTTAGAAAATATATCTTTAATGTATTTTTAATTTAAGCAAATTAAATTTAATAACAATTTTGGTACTTTGGAGCTAAAGACAACGTGGTTTCGCTACATAACTATTTTTAAATACATATTTACGTCATGGGCAAGCAATAAAAACAAATTTATCACAACTTACGTAAATTACAATCAAAGTCTTAATCTCATACAGTGACAAAGCCTACTCTACATTAAACTAACACACTGGAAAGTAATGTTATAATTAAAAAAGCGTAAATACCTGATTGGGTATTAATGCATATATAAATACGAACAAAGCTACGCAAAAATAATTATCACTAACTTACATTTATGGAACGAATGGATAGTTTCTACTGAATGGACAATTTTTAATATAAAAATTGGTAAAAAGATTGTCTTTTAATCACTCGAATTGGGGGATGTAACAGTAACTAATGCGATTCTATAATTAATCTAACTACAGTTGTGGTTTGTGCAAACTGTTCCAACATTTGTACACCAGCACTTGTTGCAACCCTCTTGCCATACTGACCCTGTTGCACAGTTTTCTAAGCCTTTATCTGCATTCTCTGGACTATAAACGAAAGATCTATTAGTCTAGATTTAAGAAACTTTAGGGATTAAGCCCGAAATCGATTCAGATACAGTTAGGACTTACCACTTCATTGCAGTGCACACGAAATCTTTTTCTTTAATACAGTGGCACTCGTTGCATTGGTTTTCCATATAAGGCACTCCCTTTTTGCAAACTAAAAAAAAATCAATTTAGCTTCAAGCTAGCTTGGTAATCAATCGGTCATTTTCTTACCAAAAGCTTCCCTTACAACCGCACAAAACGATCCGGCAACGAAAGCAACGACCAAAACAAACACCAAACTTTTCATTTTGTTAATTAACTGTTGTGTTTGCAGTTCTACTTCATTCACTAGTTCCGCTCCAACTGTGTCTATTTAATAAGGGGCGATTTTATAACACGCGACTTCTTGCACGTTTGGGCTACAAAACTCTGGGAAGAACTGCGATAAGATAGTATTCGCGAAAGTGGAAGTACACATACGTGATATGGAATGGGTCAATGACAACGCGCCTTGCTTACCGAGAAAGGTCGTGACGCCACTGTTCTGGCCTGCAAGCAACCAGCTGTTTGGTCATTCATCAGTTGCTACTTTCGGAATGGAAATTTTGAAGCCCATGCGGAACTTGTTAAATACATCATTTTGGGAATGCCCAGACATTAAGACGTCTAATTAGTTGAAAGCGTTTCTCCACGTCCGTTCCTGGAAGGAAGATGGGTCGGATTGCAAAACTGTTTGCGCATCATGAGGATTTTCGATTGGTGTATTGGATGATGATGCAAATTTTCCCATATTAGCATTTTTGCAGTATTAAAAGAAGCTTGGGGAATTCATACTTTCGGATGTGCCTACCGTGATGTAATATTCGTTTAGGTTGCACGTACTCAAATTTTAAAGGCACAAGCTTTTGCTGTTGTGTTTAATATTACTCGTTAATTAACAGTGATTTGAAAATTTTTAATGAATTCGACAACTTCAAACGGTCAAACTTATAACTTAAAACATACAGAGTGACTTAGCTAAACAGGAAACCCCCCAAAACAATTAGCTTATTAACAAAAATTTAGTATTTAATACATTTTTATTTTAAAAATATTCAGGACAGATCAACTAACTTGTCCCATTTAATCCCCCAAGGGTGGAAACTGGGACTCAAGTGACCGCGGCATTTAGTTTTTTAAATAATTCAACCGTTTCATAAAATACCGCTTTAGGTATTTCTGTGTTCCCCGAAGCTGTTAAAAAGATGCTTTAGAAAAAATTTCGAAATCTGAAAAAAATGCTTGGTATACCTGAGATAATCCACTCGCATCACTTGAGACCGGAAGGTTAGCTTTGTGTGTAGGCAATGAAAACCAATAAATGTGATAGCTGTTTTAAATTTATTTGCGGTACATTTGGACGTGTTAATGTAACTAAACAATGCAGATATAGTTAAATGTAATTTTTAAACCATTTGTAAGAAGAATGTTGACTGAATAAGCGCGTTATGTCTGGATGCCGAATTTATCACCTTCTTTAGTCTGCCGGTGAATAGACCATCTGAGAGAAGAAACTGAAAAAGGCGGTATGGCGAAGAAATACAAAATCTAAATGGGAAAAAAATGAGAGTTCTGCATAGAAAATGAATTGATAATTGGAAACACCTTCTGGAAACGAAAAATGGAGGATAGATACACCTTTATAGCAGAAGAAAGAAATGCAAGGAGCATCATAGATTTCATTACGTATAAGAGAAACATGCAACACGAGGTAAACCACATCGAGACAATAACATAGGCAGAAATAGGATCAAATCATAGACTAGTTGTAGCTGATGTGCAAATAGCAGAAATGGAAACAGAAAAAGAAAACAAATACACTAACATTAAAATATATAAATTAAAAGACGAAGAAATCGGAAAAGCATACCAAAAAGAGGTAGATGGATCACCAAAGGAGATAGAAATGACAGAAAAAGAATGGAATATGGATGAAAGATGGGAAAAGTTGAAATAAATCTTGTACCAAAAAGCAGAGATAATATACGGAAAGATGAAAATAAATTCCAGCCAAAAACGAATAAACTGGTGGAAAATCGAATTAAAGGAAAAAATAAGCGTGGCAGAAATATATTAAAACAAATGAGACACAAGACAAAACAAACTATATAAGATTAAGAAATGAGGTGAAGATAGCAGTAAGAGAAGAAAAAAGAAGTTGGGAGAAGTTTGGGACAGAACTAAACGATGACTTCAAAAATAATAATAGGAAATTCTGGAACCGAATTAGAAATATGAGAAGGAAAAAGAAAAAATATATAAGACGAATGAAGAATAAAGACCACGAGATAACGATTACAAGATAAGAAATTCTAGAAATATGGACAAATCATTATACGGAAGAATTTGAACAAAGACCAAATGAGGGAAATGAAAGAAATGAAGAATCAGAATATGAAGAAAGAAACAAACAAATGAAAGAGCTAAAGATGGACGAAATAGAAGAAGCACTAAGAAACAGACAACATAGACCCTGAGATGATAAAGTGGATGGGGGAAGAAGGAAAGAGGTGGCTGGCCCTAATATGTATAGAAGCATGGGAAAAGGAAATGATTCCAGAGGACTGGGAAAACAACTTGATTCTACCAATGCATAAGAAGGGCGACCATACAATATGTGAAAACTATAAAGCGATAGGCCTATCGCTAGTAGGATTTAAAGTTTATACAAGAATAGTAGAGAAAAGACTAAGAAAACAAGTAGAAACAGACAAATGACAATATTAGCATAGCGAGAAACTTAGTAGAAAGAACAATGGACAGCGGAGAACAATACATTTATAGAATTACGAGCCGCATTTCATATGATAGAAAGGGAAGGAATATGGAGAAGCTTAATTTACCTTAAAATAAATAGAAAAGTAATACAAGTAATAAAAAGCGTATACCAAAATGTAACAGCAAAAGTACAGATAAATGGACAAAGATCAGAATACTTTGAAATGGAAAAAGGGGTGAAGCAAGGGGACAGCTTAAGCCCACTGCTATTCATTACAGTAATGGATAGGTTAATAAAAAATACAAGAGGGAAGTAGAACAAAAAACAATAGGGTATGGAAACCTCACACCCACAAAACCAGATAGTCTACTCTAAGCGGATGATATTGTACTAACAGGCAAGACACAGAGAAAAATGCAATGTATTGTAGATGTGTGGGCACAAGAAATCGAAAACCTAAAAATGGAAATCAACACAAATAAAAGGAAAATAATGATTTTAAATGACAAAAATAGAACAGCAGAAGAAAGAATAATTTCATGCAAATGTAGCAGTCTACGAATAGTTGGGAAGTGTGATACCAATGGACGGAAACCTAGACCATCAAATAGCGAAGAGAAAGCAAATGAGCGTATACTACAGTAAATAAGACTATACTACAGAAAAATGAAATAGACATCATCACAAGGACGCTAGCGTACATTGTGATTGCCATACCAACGATACTATACGCTAGTGAATCATGGTGCCACTGAAAATCCCAAATAATTGCTATGGAAATGAAATACCTAAGAAAAGTAGCGGGAAAGAACAAATTTGACAGAGTGAGGAACTCATAAATAAGGAATATGACTAAAAAGAACCTATCATGAAAAAACTGGAGAAGTGACAACTGAACTGGTATGGTCACATAGCAAGAATGGGCCCAGAAAGAATAGTCAAGAAAGTGATAGAGACAGGAAAAGGAAGAAAAAGAAAAAGAAGGAGAGGCAGACCGAGGACAATCTGGATGGAAAGGATAAAGGAAGTGGGGACAAGCAGAAGAAAACCCGTATATGAAATGAAAACCTTGGCGCAGGACCGAAAGGAATGGAAGAAGTGGATTAAGGAAACTGGGAGCATGGAACCCAATCCGACGCCGTAAAGGGCAAAAGAATGTACGAAAAAGACGAAGAAGTCTGCAGGTCAATAACAACTGGTTGTAAAAAACAAAAGTATTATAATTGCATTCTCATGTGCAAGCTTTTATTAGGAGCATATACATTTTGGTGTTTTGCAATTGCTGAAAAAACATGAAAACACGAGACGAGTCACTACAAACCCATTTCCGTCTTCCGCGTAACTGAAATTAACATCTCCAAGCGATACATGTACCGCAGCAACTGAGATTATTGAATTTTTATAGTACACAGAGTGATCAAAAAATAGATGTCATAAATTTGGTAATGGGTTGTGCATGTGTGTAGAAAATATAAAGCGTTGTGTGCGTAAGTGCGGGGTGCGCCGGACAAACACTAAGCGAGTGGGGGTTTGAGCGGGATTTGCAACCCCCATGCTGAAAACTAGTTAGTTAAGAAAATATCTTGTAACGGTTAGGTTTGTAAGTTTGTAAATAAAATTGTATAAAGTTCTTACGATTGTATTACTCATCATATCTTGGTGCCGAAACCCGGGACGTAACGCGAGTGTGTATCGGGATAGTAACGTGAGTGTGTAGCGGGAAGTAACGCGAGTGTGTATCGGGACAGTAACGCGAGTGTGTATCGTAGAACTTTAATGTTAAATTGAAAATGGAAAAGGCAAAAAGAAACGTGTGTAGAACGCAGTTCACGAAAACGGCAAATGCTATTAACAGCCTTCTGCAGGAAGAACAGCCCAATTTAGAAGCGATCTACGCAGTAATTGCAAAATTGAAAGTTGCCTGTACCAATTTAACGGAAGCAGACAAACAAATGGAACCGCTACTTACTGAAAATTTGGAAGAAGAGTTTTTAAGGGTTGCAGAATACGAAGAAACGGCAGTAGATTTGATGGCACGGCTCGAATTTCGCAAAGAAGCTATGGAAAGGGCGGTAACGACTACAGGTAACGAACGAAATTTGAATAATGTAAACGCGTGTAGCTCTAACTTGCCATCCATCGGCGTAAAACTGCAAAGACTTCAAATTCCTAAATTTAACGGAAGTCCTAAGGGATGGATTCCCTTTTGGGAGCAGTACCGGAGCTCGGTGCACGAGAATACAGATTTAAATAATAACGAAAGGTTCAGCTATTTAAAAATGTCCGTCACTGGAGAAGCAGCGGAAGCGATAGCTGGTTTTCCACCTTCCGGAGCGTTCTACGAGGAGGCTCTCAACATCTTGAAGACTCAATTTGGCAACAGTGCGCTTTTGGTAGAACAATACTTCCAGAATTTGATGCAAATAGAACAAGTGCGTACGAGGACCGATGCTAACGCTCTACGTAAAAATTATAATATGATAACGTCTTCGATGCGCTCCTTAAAAATTCTGAAGGTTCCGCCAACGCAATATAATGTAATGTTGAATTCCAGCCTATTAAAATCGTTGCCAACGGAAATGCGTTTAGATTTCTTTAGGCAACAAAGAAGCAAAGAAATGGTCGAAGAGAGGGCTTCAAATTCTGGCGAACATCCTGAGTGCCGATCTTCTGCAATCGAAGATGAGACCGACAAACAAGTTGCAGATTTATTGGACTTCATAGAAACCGAACTAAAAGCTATGGAGCGGGCATTAAGGGTAAATAATGACAAGCCCGAGAAGTTTCAAAGGGAAAGTAAAGCCGGCCGGAAATCAACCCATAAACAAACTACAGCCAGCGCTCTGGTAACTCAGACCAAATCTATCTGCTTTCTTTGTCAGAAAAATCATAAAACTGAACTATGTGACTCAACTTCTCTGACACTCCACAAGAAAAAGGAAATGCTGAAGGGCGACAGAAGATGTTACCGGTGCACGAGGCCAAACCACACTTCCAGACGATGTTTTAGTAAGTTTATTACTTGTAACAATTGTAAAAGGCGGCATGCGACTACAATGTGCGACCCTGAATTCGAAAATAGGATAAACAAAATAACACCCTCAAGTGTCGGTACACAAGTGAACGAATCACCCAATACTGCATCTGTGTCATCCTTAATGGCTAATAGCCATAAACGTGTTTTGCTGCAAACAGCTTGTGTTTATGCAGGTAGTGACCCAGCTTATATGAAATTAATACGTTTAGTGATGGACGGGGGCAGCCAATTATCTTTTATAAAGGAAAACGTGTCAAGGAAATTAGGATTACCAGTTATAGGAAAACATCGAGTAAGCATAACGGCATTTGGCAGCAAAGGACCTGTTCCATCAAAGTTATATAATCGCGTGTTAATCAAGCTGCGAAGTCAATATGATACCGAAATAATCATGATTGAAGCTGTGGAGGTTCCAGAAATTTGTATGGACATTTTGAAAATTCCTAACGAGAGCTCTGCGAAGTTGCGAGATTTGCAGCTGGCTGATTACGTGCCTGAAAATGTTTCCGCGATTGACGGTATTAGCGTTTTAATAGGTGCCGATAACTACTGGGCAGTTGTAACCGGCGAAAACAAAAGGCTTGATGATCGGCTAGTTGCAATTAAAACAAAGTTTGGATACGTGTTGCATGGACCAATGCCTGTAGAGGCCAATCGCATGTCCGTAAATTTGCAAACTGTTTTACATGCATCGGCAACGGAAGAAATCGAAGTGCATCGCCTATGGGACCTAGAATCCATCGGAATCAACGAAGTCAACGAGGTGCAAGACCTGTTAAAAGGTTTCTCCGAAGAATCGATCAAACGCCGTGGTCATCGCTATCAAGTGATGTTACCATGGAAAAATAACAAAGTGTTTATTGAAGATGATAATTTTATTGGTGCAAGAGTGCGTTCTGCAAAATTACGCTCTAAATTAGTTAATCTGGGCAAATTAAACGAATATAACGGTGCGATTAACGAGTTACTAGTGAACAATTATGCGGAGCTAGTAAATGACAGTGAACGTGAGGTCAACGATCGTGTTTATTACATGCCTCACAGGCCGGTGTTTCGAGAAGACAAAGACACGACAAAGTTAAGGGTAGTTTTTGATGCTTCGGCACATGGCCCGAATTCAAAATCGCTGAACTATATGTTAGAAAAGGGACCTAACTTGAATCCGGACTTAGTTAATGTGTTATTAAATTTTAGAGTAGCTACGATCGGTATAACGGCAGACATTGAAAAAGCGTTCCTGCAAATTTTATTGAATAACGGTGACAAAGACACGCATAGATTTTTGTGGTATGACTGTAATGGTGATATAAAAGCTTATCGAATGACTCGAGTTACATTCGGTGTAACTTGTAGTCCCTTCTTGTTGAGTGCCGTGATCCAGAAACACTTACGCGAAAATGAAGGTGTAGATACGCAGGTAGTACAATGTTTGCAAAGAAGCTTTTATGTAGACGATTTAGTTGTAAGTGTTAGTGATCATAATTTCGCGAAACGATTAAAAAGCGTTGCAACACAATTGTTGCAAGGGGCATCAATGACTTTGCGTAAATGGCTAACAATCGATCAAGCCCTCAATGATAAAACAGAAGTTACCTCGTTACGTAAAGTTTTAGGTGTTAATTGGTGCGTCATAAGTGACAGATTAAGTGTAGATTTGAAGAGCGTTGTTCAATACGTGGACTCTTTGAATACATTGGCGACTAAACGAATTGTATTACAAACTATCGCACGAATATATGACCCATTCGGTTTTATTGGACCATTTGTGATTAAACTTAAAATATTATTTCAAAAAATATGGAAAACAAATCCAAAATGGGACGATTTGTTACAAAGTGGTTTAAGCAGCGAATGGACTGAGTGGATTACGCAGTTAAAGACGTTGGAAGACTTTTCAGTGCCTCGGTGTTTGTTTTTAAATGCGATTCGACAGTGTCAGTTGCATCTTTTCGCTGACGCAAGCCTACAGGCGTATGGAACGGTCGCTTATGTTCGTAGTGAAGACGAAAATGGAACAATTAACGTTATGTTATTATATTCGAAAAATCGCGTAGCACCCTTAAAGGGTTGTACAGATAAAGGAATGACTTTACCGCGGCTGGAGCTAACAGCGGCCCTGTTAGCGGCGCGACTACA
>JABXWE010014803.1:0-14549 GCA_014611495.1 Limonius californicus | reverse complement strand
GAGTGGTCGAAACCTTTTAGAAACGGGAGAACTTGTGTAAATCGTAAAAATGAAAAAGACGTTTAACGCGGGACAGTTCGTCAAATTTCTTAAGATTTATAAATTAGTGTCGGAAATGTTGAAAACATCATGAAAATCAAGCCAACGTGTCATAAGGTAATTGTCAGGCGGATCCCGCGGTTGTTGACCGAAAAACACAATTTGAATCGTTAGCGTTTTCTTTACTGCAGCGATATAAGAGAAAATGGGATGAATTGTTGGGCCCAATTGTGACAATTGATAAAACGTGGGTACATTATTTTCCTCCTGAGTCAAAACGTGCAAGCATGCAGTGGTTTCACACCACATCTCCAAAGCTAAAAAAGCAAAAATTGTGTCGTCAGCTGGTAAAGTCATGGCAACATTTTTTTGGGATTGCCAAGAGGTGCTCTTTGTTGTTTTCCTTACAGAAAGTCGTATGTACAATTAATGCAATTCATCATTATCCGACACTTTTGCGCGATGAAGATAAGCAGACGATTAGGAACGAACGGAAGAGAAGACAAAGTTCTGTTTGCTTTCTCCAAACTATCGATCGCCGTTACAACAGTATACAAGAGCAATTAATACAATAAAGCCTTCTTCCACATGTATCATACAGTCCTGATCTTGCTTTCTCCGATTTTTGTTGGGCGCACTAGAATTGTTAGCCGAGAAAATATTTATCAAATAAGGACGTTATCGAAGCTGTTCAAGAGTGGATACGTATGCAACCCAAAGACTTCTTCCAGTAATTTATTAGAAAGCTTCTACATCAGAGACGCAGACAGTGGGACTAGATCGAAGTGTAATGTAGTTTCCATCGTTGTAACATTGTAGTTCTTTTTATTAGCCCGATACAACCCACTGAACAAGGACTTCTCCCATAAGGGGGGTTGCAATACCCTTTTTATACAGGCATTTCTGTTTAAATTTGATTAGTCCTCATATATAAGAGGTAGAACACAAAAAATTCTCGGAATTGCGCCAATGAGTCCGTACACGAGAAGATATGGCAACCGTGTTGCACCGGTTGTGGGTACGTGGCAACGCCACCCACCATCGTTGATAGTTGGCTGACGGTAAAAAACGTGGCCAGTCTGGTAGGGCTATAAAAACCAAAATTAAGGAACACAGTCATTTAGTTAAAAATAATGGTATCAATTTAGATAACAATCTGTTTAACAGATCAGCTTTTGCATATCATCTCATTGAATCACAACACAAGTTTAATTCGTTGTTGGACGTTAAAGTACTTCACCTATGTAATAAAGGTATGAGAATAAATTTCCTAGAAATGCTAGAGATAACAAAGGCAGGATCTGACAATCAAAATAACCCTAACAATGTTCTTAATGAAATACAGTTTATGAACAATAACCATCATTATATTATTAATAATATTGTTTTTCGGTAGTGGTTGTTTTGGTTGTTAGATGGCGCTGTATACTAAGGTTTTGAACTTTATACTTTGTAGATTTTACTATGTTGTATTTTAGAAATAGTTTCAATTTTTGACGATAGATGGAGTTTGGTTTGGTTTGCATCTGGTTTAAAAGTTTTTTAAAGTTTTAATTTTCCTTTCTCCATTTTGACTTCAAGTTGGTCGGATGTACTTTAGTTTTTGGGGTACCTTTTCACACCCTTTTAATGAAAGTGTTGGTTTTTGGCCTGTTGGCCAAAGGCTTTTTGTTTTTTAAATTTAAAAATTTCACTTACATGATATTGTAATTTTTTTGATGTAGCCTGTGATGGCGTGTGGGTTTTTAATTTTATTGTTTGACTAAAAAAGGTAATGTATTACAAATCTGTTCCAACTGCCTGTTTATTTGTCTTATTCTTCATTTAGAATTAATTTTTGGTCCGAACACGCAACAGTGGTTGCGAAAACGTTCACCAATTTAATTTAATTTGTTTATGAAATATATTTCGTGGGGCTGACAAGGTTGTTTCATTTAATTTTCTTGAAAGAATTCAGGTTAGTCAGGAGGTCAAATATCTGAATAGCACCATAAACAAAGCGAACATGGCCCTTATAATGGGCAGACGCATGTTTGGTAAAGCATGGGGACTGAATCCAAAGATGGTCCAATGGTACTTCACTACGGTAGTTAGACCCATGATAGCCTATGGCACAATAATGGCCTAAAGTTAAGCAAAAAAACAAGCCTCACAAAACTAAACCAGGATACAGCGACTGACCTGCTTACGTCATGAACAGCACTCCAACTGTATCTATGGAAGCCCTTCTGGGACTAATCCCTTTGGATATATATATATATATATATATATATATATATATATTGCTGTGGTTATCCCTTAAATAATTATAATTATAGCCCCCCGTTGGTTGCGACAATATGTTGCTATGTAACTAAAAGTCATGGTTTAAAACTAACGCCAGCTAGCCCGAACACAAAACTGTCATCTCAGGAAATTAGAGAAATGTCCCCATTCGTGGACTCGACTCGTTTAAAAAGTTCAAACATTCAAATAATAAAATTTACACGCGCAAATTTTTACTACCCTCACTATGCTTTACTGTCACCGAAATTAGTTCATGTTTTATCTGCACCAACCTTTACACAGAAGTTAGGCATGCAAAAATGCCCCTGGACTGTTACTCCACCAGTACACAGACCGCACTCATCTCCGCCAGGCTGGTTCTGCTTACCGTGCATTGCCGTCTCTTCCCAACATGCAGTACTTATCCATTTCCATTAACGATAATTAAGCCCCCCACTATAATATCCAGCATTTTATATATATAAAAAGGGGAGCTTGGGGGACAAAAACTGGGGAAGGAAATAATTGGAACGCCTTCTCGCAGACTAACAACCTCCATCTAGGACGAATTCAGATTAGACGGTCGGTAGGACCTATAACAGGGCACTGCCATCTGCGAAAACACCTTCACAAAATCGGTGTATACAGGGAAGACACGTTCTGTAGATTATGTGAAGAAGAGGAGGAAACAGCCTCACACATAATCTTCGACTGTGTAGCACTTTACCGCAAGACACAGCAACTATTCGGGGGAACACTTCGTGAAACAACCTTCATACATGAAATCCTCGTAAAAATATCCTGCAACTCGTCGAGGACACAGATGTACTTTGAAAGGATCGGGGGCGCGCAAGAGACCATACAGTCGAAGTGAAGACCGGACTAACTAACCCACTTCAAAACCCTGCTATGAATCAATCAAATAATTAATCCATGCGTTTGGCAGAATGTCGCAATTTCAACGCGGTGATTACTGGTCATGGGAGTTGGTTGTTTGCATACGACTCAAGAACAAAACGACAGTCGTCTGAATAGCACATAACCTTGTTTATACGGCCGAAAAAGTCGTGGCTGCTAAGTCAACTTAGAAGATCATGCTGATTGCATTCTTTGACAACGAAGGTATGCTGCACCATGAATTTGTAACACTGGGAAAAGCGGTTAATACTCCCTTCTACGTGCAGGTTGTTTACGTGTTTGCGTGAAAGAGTGCAACGGATAAGACCACAGAAATGGCGTTATGGTTGGAAACTGCATCATAACAACGCCCCCAGCCACAAGGCGTTAGCAGTTCAGTTTCCGACAGGGAAATAAATCCCAGAGGTGCCGCAGTCGCCTCACTCGCCCGATCTGACACCTGCCAACTTTTGGTTGTTTCCTATTATGAAGACGGAGCTCGCGGTGAACGTTTCCCGACAGTCAAAGACATCAAGGACAAGCGACTGCCGCTTTGTGGTCCATACCAAAGTATGGCAAGGCCGTTGGAGCAAGTGTGTTTGTGTAGACAGAAAGTACTTTAAAGGCGACGGAACCATCATTTGTATTTTTGAATTCCGGGAATTTTTCGATATAACCCGGTATGTTTTTACGTTAATATTAATCTTTTCATTGTTTCTCTAATTTATTTCGTTTACGTGACACCGTGGTAGAGAACCGTTAGTCAACATGTACATCTGCAGCAACATTTCATTGTAATCTTTTGACTGTTTTGGTAGACACTTTAATGCAGTCGAAAACAGTTGGAATTTATACCTCTTGATAAAACTGCTCGTTTCAGTTATTCAAATGCGGTTGAGTTCGATTTTGTACAAAAGGAGCTTGTTCTTAAACAAAAAGGTAATTAAATCATAAGCACGATGAGACAGGGTAACAGTCATGATAATAAAACCCGACTAATATATTATTTGTACTTCGTGTTTCATTCAACAGTTTTAAATTTACAAAGGCTCATATTAAACGGTTTATATGCTTAGAAATAGAAGCAACACCTAGATGAAAACACGATTTAATTTACGTTACTCTAGACTTAGATTAACTATGTATTTAGATAATCCAAGTAAGTAGAGACAATAACTTTAAAGTGTTGGTGGAAATTCTAAGATATTACAGCACTTTGTACAAAAAAACATACCTCTCGGTTTTTGTTGCCCCAGTGAAACTATCTAAGCCAAGCAATGTAATCCCTTTTGAATCTGAGAGCTTAATGTATTTATATAAACTCTCCAAGCTAAAAAATTAAACTAGTTCCTGCAAGTTTACATAAGAGCCATATTTTGTTTCCAATACTCTTATATTCAAGGATTAGATAGTTATAATCATAAAAACGCAGCATCATTTACAACTAACGCCACATATTTAGTTAAAAGGGAACCTTTCTTAGGATTTCTATAGGTTTTTCTTCCTTGTATCTAGATTAAACCCACACCTACTATTTAATTTATGATTTAAGTGTTGGGGGTTCATTCAATACGAGAATCGTTGTATCATCGATGTAGTATCGCATTAATAACAAAACCTTTAGCAAAGACATTCAACAACATAGGTCCTAGCATACTACCCTACGATACTCCAGGTCCGATGAGTTAGCTATCGGAGATAGTTCAAGCTATTTATCAATGTCACTGAATACAGCGGCACAATGCATATACCTTAATTATTTAAACTATTCGATGGAGTCGCCAGGTAATCATTATTATTGGATTCGAATGGATCTTAAGAAGAATTCCCATTGATTAGCCTGAGCTATAATAGTTTTAACACCATTGAGAAGATTTCATTTGTATTTACTTGACTTTGGGAAGAATCCTAATTGAATTCGTCCATGCTTTTAGAAAACAGTCGACGCTTAAAATGCACTGAAGAATCCCCATGATAATCGGCATAAATTTCACAAGAAGTTTTAACGTTGTGTTGCTAACAATAGAACTCTTTTCTGGTTAGGGTGTTTGCGAATATTTTGAGCTCACACTGGGAAACAGCGCAGAATTAGCAAGTGCGGCACAGTGTGGTTAATTACTGAGCGAATAAAAACGTGTTTGCTAATCTATTGGAAAAACGCTTGTGATAATGATGATGATCTGCAAATATTGGGAATTTTTATATATCCGCGTTTTAATTTGAGTTGTTTGTAATTTGAAGCATTTGTAGAGGTTCACGTTGCACTCTCTGGTGGGTTTCGAGCATTCCTACGTGATCAAGCTTTAAGTTAAACATGCCGATAATCTGCAATTACTAAGAAATTCCTTGATAATGTTTCCAAATTATTTTATGTCGATGAGATTGGTGTAATACGTATATAACAGTTAAGAAATATTACACTGCCGAAGGCAACAGATTAATTTTCTAAACAGAAATATGAAACCTGACAGAATCCCATCTTTAAATTTTAAACGAAATCAAATTCCTCAAAGTGCTTTTTCATGGAAACAAAACATAATATTTCACTAATGATATAATTCTGAAAAAACAGTTTTATTGCTTATTGCATCACCATTTCATGGTAAAATTCAATACCTATCATATACTATCGTACATCTTGGAACACACAAAAGTGAAAAATATTGATATTGTTTTTACTTTCTCCAGGTAGTTGCTCAGGATAATTGCTGGGGATTAAAAAAAACAGTGGCTATCACGTTTCCAGCCTTCTTCGGCGCATTTTCACTAGTAATTCTCCACTGCTTTGATAGCTGCTTCAACAGTCAGCAGAGAGCGAGATGGATACTCTCAGCCTCTTCTTGTGCAGGATATTGTGCTGTCATGCAGTTGACATGCTTACAGTCCCAGCAATATCGCGCACTTTCACTCGATGGTCTTCCACAACGACACCATGATTTTTTTGTTATGATCGTTTGATTTTGCCGCTTCATGGGAATTAAAGTTTTATTTTAATTGCCGTTCTTAAGTCAATTCCTATTTTCATTATTTGCAAAGATTAATTTATGGACGTTACTTTTGCGAAACTTCCAAAGGGTTCCCATTGTTCCGCTTGTTTAGTCTGGATATACCGATCGAAAACAGTTCTTGGAATTCAACGTTGGCAGAATGGTCGGAAGTCCACGTGCAAGATTTGTTCTAGAATTCTTGCACCATATTTCGCAATATGATGAAATATTCCAGCTGTTTGGAGATTCGCGTTGCGTTTTCTAGTCAGTCGATGTAATACCTTCGCTCGACCCGGTTGCTTGTTACCATCTCGGCGCCGATGACAAAATAAGGCAAGGTAAAAATGAGCGCTAGCTTCTGGGAGTGAACGCACGTGGTTTTTGGAAACGGAGTTGTTGGCAGCGCCTCTGCTAAATGTCGTTTTTTCCCTTAGGCGAAAAAATCTTCGACTTGTGTCGGATTACAAATATTAGCAGAATGTTAGCTTTTTGTAAAGACAATTCAGTGGAACACCCCAGTTGTGCCTCTCTCTACTCCCGAACAAAACTAAGGTAGGACAAATTGTTAATTGTGTTGTGAAAACTTGTTTCGGGTATCATTTTATTGGACTAAAGTGCTAAACCTTTTTTTTTAATCAACGTAAAGCGACCTTCAGTCGCCAGTTGCCATTTTTTTTCTTCTTAGCTGTAAAGTGTAATTATAAATTGTAATTTTTGTAAACTCGAACGTCACTGGCTGCGCAGACCTGTGGTTAGGAAAGTAAATACCGCAAGCCAGGGGCGGCGAGCCTCTTGTTCGAACGTTCCAACTACCCTTGTATTAAACCATAATTATTACCATTTTAAATGTTTTTGTTTTGTATTATGTGTCGCCAATCTCAAACAATAGAGCTATTTTTGTTTTAAAATTCACCATATCTTTTATTTCTGTGTACTTTTATTGTATTGTGTGCATGAACTTTGTAAGCTTTATAGGAGGACGCACAATAAAGGTGAGTCCGATTCCCGCAAGCTGGCTTCTCGGCCTTCCACGAGAACCTGCAATCAGCTGTGATTTGGAAGGTGGCGGCCGCTAATTTTGACCTACTCTAAGCACAACTAGGTACGCTTTCTCTCCCGTAAGCGTTTCTCGTGAACCACCCCTAGTCCTCTGAGTTTAGCTGAAGGCCGAAGCTCGTTTGGCCCGTAACATTTTTCAACAATATCCGTCGTGGAAACCTCAACTACGCGTCAGGAGCGCGTTTCATCCTCAGTGCATCTTCGGCCACGTTTAAACTCATTTATCCAGAAATAAACAGCATTCAACGCCGGTGCAGAGTCACCTTGAACTTCATTCAACTGCGTTTTGATCTGGGCGGTCGTCGACTTCTTTAAGCAAAGTACAGAGAACTAATGTAATAGCTATAACGGTGTGATCCACATTTGGAACAATAGACCAAAACCTAGATTTACTATATTCAACATAAACATAAATAGCTCATCTTACTTTAACATACTTATAAAACATTTGTATTTGCAGGAAATCTAGTTTTATTTCGTATTCCAAACAATAATAATAAAACAAGGGGACCGCGGTAGAGTAATGGCCGCAGCGCTTGGCTTGGAGTTATTCTACCAAAGTCGCTCAGGTTCGAATCCTGAGCACTGCACTTTCCCAGGGTGTTTGTGGTGTCTGGGGCATGGGGGTTTTCAAGGGTGGGGCATGTTAGACCTGTGAATAGCACGAAATGTGCTGAGCCGGGGTAAGCTGGGTGGGATGGGAATCTTGGAGTTGCCTTAGGCAACTCTACGATTCTTTAAAAATAAAAAATAATAAAACAATACCAATTAGGTTGTCTGCTACCTTAAAACATTACGAAATATTTTCTATTATACGTTAAAATATTGAGGGAGAGATCTACTGTAAAGGCATAAACAAATATACACGAATATAAGTTGTGTGATTGTTTAGTATTTGCCAATGTACTATTTTATCTAATTTGATGTGCCGCAAATGGTATAGTATTAGTTAATATTTAAAGGATGTAGCTGATCAAGTCTTCCCTTTCTAATATAAAAAAGGGCTAACTTTTGTTTACTTTCTTATGGAAACTCTTACGAGTTAGTTTGATGGTTTTCAAATGGATAACTTTTTGGCCAATCAATTAGTATAAAATAAATATTGTATTGCAGGTTGCTGAATCCACATTTATCGATTTTGTATATAAAAAGGAAAACTGCTCATAAATCTAAGATACATGGAACAAGCATGTTCTGATAACTCATTTATTTTTTTTTGTTACCGGAATCACCAATTAAATGGTACAATTACTAAGCCTTCCTACAATTGCTGGTTTATTTCTAGTAACTAGCTGTTAACTATTCAAGAGACACGGCTAAATATTCATTGTACTATGATTTTCGTTTCGTAGGGAGTAGACTTTAAAAGAGGTCTTCACAACGTTTTAAAGTTTCTAACACAGGTATGTTGACGATACATCGAAATCCCAAACGTATGGATTCCTCTAAATTCTAAATTTCCCGCAAATCCATTAGCAATTCGCAATTTGATCGGCTGCTTTATCTCAAACGTTAGCGCTAGCTACATTTATAACAGGAAATCGTGGTTTCTTCTGATGAGAACTGTTAAGTGCTGTAAATTTGTCTTTACGCTACCATGGAGATGCTTTCATCTTCCTATCTTACGATCCCGAGCGGGCTACGTCTGCATTTACTTGCCCCGTCGTAAATAATACAATTAGACTTCAGGGAATAGACGTGGCGAGAGTGTTTTACCGGGTTTAAACTTTCTTGTGAGCCATTTTTTTCTTTTTTATTATTTTCCTGTATGCGCCTTAATGTCGTGATGAAAGTTTCATGAACTATAAATTTTCGTTTGCTTTGACAGTACGTAATTGTAATCTGAGAAAAAATGCAATGTTTCGTTCCCGTATTAATAGTTTGTGTTACAAAGCACAACAAACGTCATTTTGTACAAATTTCAAATCTGTTTTGACTAGTTCGGTGGCTCAGTCGACGTATGACATTTGACAGCTAATTGTCAAGCATTGTTCTTTTTAAGATTCTCCTAATTTTATTGCAGTCGCATAATGTAAAAGTCGCCAAACAAAGCATTTATAATGAAATGTTATATTCGCAATAGAACCAAGATCAATACAAATTTTCTTGGAATATCCTGCAGAATTTCCAAATGCTGCCGCTGACTATAAACAATTCTAAACATCTCAAATCGTTGAATGTAGGTTTTGGATGACCACTCAAAACAACACATTTCTGTCAGGCAAATAGTAGAACGTTTTCAATTTTTAAATTACTTAATTAATTTCGTTTTATGTTCGTGTTTTATTATAGCAAATGGTAATATGGTAAGCGAGGTTGTTTACTCTTTAATTAGCTACCATGTGTGATAACGGTACCAATATTTGTAACCAACCTACTTGACCATCTTTATTTTAGAACATCGATTGTAGTTCTACAGGAATTTAACACCACGACACAAAAAAGGCATAAAGTACAATATCAACGTGAAAAACTGATGGAAAACCTAAAATGACATTGGAAGTCAATTTCGACAGCGTTTACGAGCAGCAACAAAAAATCCTTACCGTATGATCCTTCGTTTTCGACCGGCAAGGTAGATTTCCTATTCTAGGAAAATATTTTTGTAGGCTAAGCGTTTAGGCTTTGGGAGGCTCAAAACGATCGCGCTATCTGTTCTCTTCTGTTAGTATTGATTGATTGGTATTCTTGGACGGTGCGAGATATCCTACAGAAACATTCGCGTTCCCGTTTTCGTTTCTGAAAGCTCTGACAGGGTTAAAGTGGGCCTTTTTGCCTGAAGACACGAATTTTACGTGATAGTGTTGCAACAAAGCGTGACAAATTTGGGTGAGCTTTTCTACAAACATCTGACGCTTATTCAGGGGTAACTTTTATATAAATTGATGTATTGGAAATGTCCCGGAGTTTTCCAGAAACTGCTGTCTAAAGAAATATATACTAAATCCACATTGTTACAATTAGTGTGCATTTACTCCTAAAAAATACTACATTTGCTTTATCAAAATGTCCGCGTGGACCTTCCTAATATACACAAATGATGTTATGGAGCATGACATTAGAATTTCTAACGGAGGTCGTCGAATTATAATAAGAAAGGGGTTCTGTTCCATTTATCTTGTAGGTATTCGCATTTCAAATTTCACGCTACTTACACATCTTACATGAATGCTTCCTAAAATTGGGACCATCTGTTAGGATGTCCACGAAAAACGACATATCTTTCAAAGGCTAAAGGAGACGTACCTTCTTTCTTCAGCGAATTTCTATTGTATCTTAACGATATGGAAATTCCATTAAGGGTTTGTTGACTTTCACAATTTCATCTTTGATAGAATTTTCAGAAATGAGAACTTTCTGATATCCCAGCAAGTTCTAAAATGGCTGCAGGGTTAGCGAGAGAATTCACCCCTGTACGAGCGTATTATACGTATCCCAAATCTGATTACCGTTTTCATGGCAACTCGAAAAGAATTTAGTGAACAAGCATCACAACTAACTCGATTTCGACTGGATCAAACTAAGGATGAAAACTAATCTTTCATGTGAACAAGCACAAATTTGAAAATTGCTATATATTGGAGTAACTTTTCACCGAGCGAATTTCTACTAAACCTGAATAGTTTCTTCGGCCCAGCACGCCTGCTTGAGCATATTTAATATATGGCCTAAATTTCAACATAAACGCTTGGCTTATGCTGCTTGCGGTTGTCATATAAATAATTTCATGGCTAGCGAAAGCGTGCGAAGCACAACTAGAATATCAATGGGTACTTGTTTCGTGGTTAGCTACAAAATTAATTTTCCTATGGAATGCATTTCTAAGTTACGAAAATCGAGCAGTCTTAATTTATCTAGAACGACACTCAGCGGCCTCCAAAAACATTAATAATACCTCATATTGGAATGAGTTAATACAGGGTAATTGCGGTCTCGATAAATATCTAACAAACTTGATGATAACGGACGGGGCAGATTCATCGATTCGTAATGAAAATAATGGAAAGCAATTTCCCCGTTTTGCTCTTTAGAAGGAATTGCCCTCTGACATCCCTGACATTATTTCTGCATTAGCAGGAGAACGCTGAGAGATTCTTCAGGGCACGTTTAAAATATAGCGAGTTCCTTACGATCAATAAGCGAAATTTAAAACGAGAAAAATCTTATTAACCTCTAAAACGGCGCAGCTTATTTTGCCAGGAACAAAACGTTAAGGGTCGAGATCTGCTGAGTCGAAATCCATCAAGGATCCTTATCGTGCAGTGGATGAAATTGTACTCTTTCAAGAATATATAGCCGGTCGATTTATAAAAGAATACAATCATTTGTTAAGCTCGCCGAGGCGTTGGGTTAAAATGATTCTTTCCCTTTCAACCAACCCTACCGAAAACATTCCTATAAAGAACTGTTTAATACAAGTAAGTCGTCTTTGGCAATGTAACCAGGTTTCTTCGTTTATTTCCGAAACCTATAAGAAATTTAAATCCCATAAGCAGGGATTACACAGGAGCGCAATGTAATTGGAAATTTGATTATTTCGTATGTTAACCGAGTGGAGAAGAGAATGAGGGCAGAAGCTGCTATTAAGTTTGCAAGTTTGAAATTGAGATTTGGATAGGATTAATCTGAGTTTCATATATACACAATGTATTACACCAAAGCAACTTTAAATCTCTATTCAACACAATATGTAGACGTGAATTTACAATTTAGAGAGTTCCGGATTGTCTCGAATTACATTAGCGCTGATTACTGAAGCAAAAATGATGTTGGTTTAATAAGGGAACTAACATTGTTAAAATTTATCTTTTGATGAGTATGTTCTGAAAATGAATCAACTTGTACCAACAACTTTCGTACATTAACAATTAAGTCAAACCACGCTCAAATACTTCCTTATTATTTGAATTTTACATATCTTGAGCACGTTTTATTGTGCGGCTGTATTATCATTCGGGTATTGGTACCAATTTTGCGAAAAACAGGCCGAATACACAAAAAAAGGACTTGGATTTATGTTATCAATGTTTTCTTGGGATTGTTTTCGTCCACGACTAATAAGCTTGTTTGCATGCATTTATTTTTGTGTCTTTTCAAATTCGAGAGGTACCGCACCTCCCTCTCTCGTAAGTCAACAGCCTGTAGGCTGGTTGATAGCAGCCAACTCACTTATATTCTATTCTAACGCTTTGCAATAGCTGAAGTAAGAACGAGTTCAAAGAGAAAAATTAACAGATGATAAGTTGCCGCTGAAATTAAGCCAGGGGAACGCAGCAGCACAATTAAACACTTCGCAACTAGTTTGTGTAAAATAATAGAAAACGTGTTGAAATAGAAGACATGCAAAGAAAAATGATAATTGGGACGATTAAGTGGAATCTGCATTGAAATTCTGGTTCGTTAACGCCCGTCAACATGTTCGTTGACCGCAACTGTGGTGTAATGCACTAGTTTCCTGAATTTTCAAATCAGCAAGGCAAGGCTTAATTGTTGTTTGTAGCATTCAAATCTCAGCAACACTTAAGTAGATTAAGCTCTTAATACCACTTTTCCATAAGGATACTCCAGGTACATTAAACTCTTATGAGTAATATTAACATTCTAACCTCCAATTACTTCAGGTAAAATTTCTTATTTGAGTTTCTTGTCACGAATAAAATCATCTATTCTGTTAGTTCAAATCACTCTTCCTTTATTTATATATTTGTTTATAATTATATCTCGTAGGTTCCACTGTTTTCACAAGTTACACGTGTAGATGGTCCTCCGATACGCCAGTAAGTGGAAGAACTTGCGAGGAAACGAAAAAGGAAAATAATATTTAGTTGCAAAAGAAGGATGGTTTCATCGTTTATTATTATCAATCGGTTATTGTTATCAAACACTTCCGAGTCCCGATGTCATCACCTTAAGCGACTTGCTTTGTATTATGAAACTTAATAGGATCTCGGTATGCGGGGTAATCCACTACTGTACATCGTACAGATAGATTTCAAAATATCTTTATATACAGTCCTGCTAACGACAGCTTCGACTTTCCTTTGATTACTGAATTACAGTTTTACAATTTCAGCCATTAGTGCTTTTTCTTTCTCGTTTTAATTTGTTGTAAGTTAGGAAAGTTCTTATCCATTAATGTGCTCCTGAGATATATTTCCTTCTGCAATGTAAAGGTTTTGGTTTTATTTGTATTATTCAGGATGTTTTATAGTTTCTCTGATACATATGCGACAGCTTCGTTCGCTGACAAAATTGCAGGATTAGTGATAAACGTAGCGGCTTATCTGAATTGGCCAATGATGATACCCTGAGGTACAGCCAACTGTATTGGATGCAATTCTGGAATTTTCACCTGCTAGGTACTTCACCGTCAAACATTTGTCAAAAATACATAATTACATGCTTAAACAAAAAACAAGTACGACCCACCAAGGAGATTGCGAGATACCGATACATCCGTATTTCATGACTAACAATCAAACTAAAAAAGAACAGGTTTGTAAGGTCATAGCAAAGCGAGTCCTTCAACATTAAGTGCTTCTCTATAACTTCATTTAGTTGTATTATTTTTATTAGCGCGATCATAAAGTATGACGTACTTCGAAACAATATAATAGTTCTATTCTTCCTTCAGGGAAGAGAGCTGAAACACATTTGAAACGTGTTCCGCATATACATTGGGTGTTTCTTCCTTTGTTTCTGCCCACGAGATGCATTTCCATAACTCAAGAAGCTATTCATACTATTTTTTCCTCTGTAAGTGTCGTGCTTATCAAGGACGTTGGGGACCACTCGCCTACTGTCCCATAGTGTGTGCTACAATACCACAACTGACCAAACTTATACCAAAATAATATTTAAAAAAGGTTGGAAGAAAACATGCTTTACAAAATACTTAGAAAAGATTGGAAGCACCGCCAGAAAATTTAATGAGATCTTCACTATGGTCTGCATTGGGTATTACATCTGCATTGGAGGAAGCTTATACAACACTGACGAAACACAATAATACTTCGAATAGAAAAACCTATGATATATATATATATATAAATTCTGATCATAGGCCAATGGCCTGTTTATTTTCTACAATGGAGTAGGTTCTATGAGCTTTCTTTACACGTATGCCGGGTAAGAGGCTAGCCTAACCCGTCGAACAGAGAAGAGAAGTTCCACTATATGGTATATGAGGGTCAAAGATGTTCGTATGACAGCCGAGACCGACGGTTTTATGTACCCTCCGAAGCACGACCGGTTGCATATGCCACTATATTGGTCCGCCCATCCGAGTGCTAACCAGCGTGG
>JABXWE010014802.1:0-46386 GCA_014611495.1 Limonius californicus | reverse complement strand
AAATTTCAAATTTTTTTGATCCTAGACTTATCACTACAATTTTCAATTATTATATTATATATTTTCAAGTCGTTAAAAACAATGTTAAGTTTTGATTGTCAGCTGGCCATTAACTTTTTATATAATAGATATTATTACATTAAAGTTGCAATTAGAAAAGTATTTTTAAGATTTCGATGTAGATCATAATTTTTAATTTTGTCTTCGTTCACTTCAATTTCAACTTTACAACTTTCTTGTGTAAATGCCTTCATTCAATTTGAGGGCTTTGAACTGACAATTATAAATTTCTGTTTTAATTTTGAACTTGTAATTCCCATTTTGAACCTTATTTTCAAAATATCAAGTGTGTAATCGGAAATTATTCAGCTTCAAAGTTAGACAATATAAGTAAACTTCGATTTTAATCTAGAAATGGTAATCTCAAGCTCGATATTATAGACTTTATTTAGCTTGACAGTTATATGGTATATGCATTATATTAACTTGGAAGTAAAAATATAGATATCAAAAAGTTTTAATTGTAATTCTGTTTTCGAAATGGCAACCTTCAAAAGTATTTATTTTAAACAGTAATCCAGTTCATACAAACGTTACTTTATTTAATAGCTTCAAAATATTTGGGTTCTTTAAGTACTTAGGTGGTAGTGGACTAGAGGTCAGCGCATTTGACTTCTACGCTGAAGGTTATGGGTTCAATTCCCAGTACCAGAACATCGTTTTTTAACGATCATGCTTCCTCGCAAAGTAATAACAAACTAGTGAGGCATTCTGCTTAGTCAATCTTCTCTGGAATAGAAGTGTTTACACTTCCTGTGGTTTAGATGTCTATGTCTCTGGAACTTTAAACGCGCAACACAGGCATAAGAGAGAAAATCTCTACATCTCGTACGAGATAAAGCACTCGAAGAAGAAGTAGATATATTATTTCTTGGTAGGAGTTCTTACTAAAACTATTTTATATTTTCAAAACTGCAATGTTGTGGGGCCTCTTAGGCTTTATAATTAAGACCATTACGATTTTTACCAAATTCTTATTGATCAAAGTATAGCTTCTACTTCTTTATACTAGTAGATACTATATCCCATTAATTTTATAAAAAAATATTCGAGTAGAGGTTTTCTTACACACGAAGAACTAATTTTTGATATTTTAAAAATAAAATTTAAAAATCAAGGTAAGATAACATGTGGTATTGTCATGTGACGGGATGTTGCAATGTTAATAAAATATGTTTTTCTAAATATGGGTTAGTTCAGACGGAGTATTCCCCTTGTTTTTATTGTTGCCATTCTAAACAGCATTAGTTGAAGCTCTTCGTAATAATAAAATTATACTATATGCTGGGACTGCGGTCTAATATGTTCATTCTGTATTAGCATTTGAAAGTAGCTTATGCAGTATTTAAGATTTAGAACGTATGGAAATTGTATTGAAACAGGATGTAATTGTTGGAAATGACATCAAGCTCTAATTTCTAATTATACCGTTTAAACAAATAATATTCTATTTATTATAACTGCCGCTGTCATACTTGTAAATTATACTAAATATTTTTAAAGGGGGATTCAGGCGGCCCTCTTGTTGCAAATGGAAAACTGATTGGAATCGTTTCGTGGGGGTCCCCTTGTGCTATAGGGGATCCAGACGTTTACACCAACGTCCAGAAGTTTTTGCCTTGGATTTACTCCAAAGTGGACATCTTCAACCAGAATCCTGAATCTCCACAAAGTTATTACCACAACTTAAAACCAGTGCTTGATACATCCGATGGGGAAATGTATAAGACAATTGTGAATAATTTATTTTCGAAATGTTTACGGGCAGCTTGAAAATCGTATGGAGTTTGCCAATCGAGTGGGGGTCGTGTTATAAGGTGTATTTGTTAGATATATTTTGTATTATATAAGAATAGTTTAAATATACAATTTTTTACTTACTAATCACATAAATTTCTTTTCTTATGACTTTCGGTATGATTAACATTTTTTTGTTGTTAATATTTTGATCTAATCCTGGTAGAAAACTTATCTATGGGATTACCCAACGTTAACGTTTACTTTTGTTGACAATAATCCCGGTTTGTATTCTAACGTACCGTTGAAATTTCCAATAAATTCTGAGTTTTATGCGCGTGGTAGGTTTAAATTTATTATTAACGACTCAGCAAGTCCTTTAGGAGCTAAAGTTAGGTGTAAATACACCATGGCTCATTAATAATTCTCAAGAACCACCGGCAATTGTGCTTTGTTCAAAAATCCTAACACAAAAATCATTAAAATCGTGCTGCTATTCCTTTTCCCCTTCATCCTTCACCCAGCGTGAAGTTAATGAGTTCGAAATTAATTAAACACGGTGGGCTCGTTCAATTTAGTGATAAAATTAGGGGATCCTCTCCCTCCACGCGGTAATACAACGGGAAGCGGATTTTAAATTCCGTTTCAAAACAGTCTCGTGCAGGTCGAGTATCGGGCGGTATCTCGTGGTTTGCTCGCTTGGATATCGTATACGTGCCGTGCATGCGTATTAATATAAACAAATAATATGGACAAGTTTTAGACCGAAGAAATATTATGAAATCGTTGGATTCTTGACCTCTCGTTTGTGTGGGTTTGCTCCGGGAGATGCAATACGAAGTGATTTCTTGTGGGCAGTAAAAAATTGCTTTGGTGCTTGTTGTTGATTATTAAGGTTGTTCCTGTTAATTTTCCCAAATTAATGGTTTCACTTTTATTAAACACGCAAGGTAAGATAATTCGTTTTGTTAAAACTTCATTTAAATTCAAGTTCAGAATTTAAATTTTAATAATCATCGCTTTTATTATACTCGAAATCCTCCACAAGTAACAATTAACATATTTCTTTTTCCGGGCGTGGGTTATAAAATTAACTGTTGGTAATCAGTCTTAAAGCGGCTAATTAAAAAAATCTTTTAGCTTTTTTATGTTATTTACACGGACCTGCCTATAAATATATCGCTCAAAGTACGTGGGCAATAAAATGTGTAACACGCGGTGCTAAATATCTCACAATCGAATTTAAATTAACGCAATTGAAATTCGCGGTACACCCACTTACGTAATTAAATCAAATAATTCCATTTATTAACACCTAAACTGTACCCGCGGAAAACTGCCTTCATGCATGTGCAACAACTTCTTTTGAATTCCTGGTCCCACACAGATTGTCTTCTGCTTAATTTTTTAATACTTAATTACAAAACGAAACATTTCCTCCCGTCAACATCAGTTAACATCCGCCTATTCAAATAAAGCTTGAAATACTAATTGTTTGGAGTGTATGAGAGATTTTAGGTTGAGGCTAAGGTTTCTCGATGTTAAGGTCGCATTTTTTGGCTCTAAGTTAAGGCTAAATATTTTGGAAATGCGTGGGCTCTTTTGCGGGCTATTCGAAGCTACCTCATAAAAACTGCAAACAGTTCAAATAACAATGTATTTATTACTTCCTAAAAACGTTTTGTTTTATGTGTCATAAAGTGCTGGAATTTTATATCCAAGCTTGATCAAACCTTGCAAACATGTTTTTCTTTGAAATTTGAGATTCTGCTCGAACTTTCGATGTAGTAATTAATAACTGCTCGAATTGTTGTTTCTTATGGTACTTAATTAATTTGGTAAACTAGTTCTAATAAAGTTCCTGTTAGTTACTTTGGTATGAGAATCTACGTACAATAATCTAGGTTGGATTTTATAAGCTTTAAGTTTTATTACTAGTAGATTCAACTGTAGTTTAATATATATACTATATTTTTAGAAACTGTAATATAATAAAAGTGCTCTGGATAATTCGATGTTCATCTAAAATGTGTCTCAGATACTAGTATACAAAATTAAAACAAGAGGTTGTACATTTTTCTACTATTGAATCTAACTCTGCTACAATATATAATCTTCACACATCATAAATTTTGAAATTGGAACAGTTAACGATTGGACTCCAGATTCAAATTTCGTCTACAATTATAGTTTCTTTCTTTATAGCTAAGACTTCTACTCAAAATTTAGACAAAATTTAAAAAACCTTAGACCAGTGTTCTTCAAACTATGATGGTTGTAAATTTTTCTACTGCTGGATCTAGTTCTGCTCTAGTTCACTTTTTGATATTTGGGAAATAAAACAGCTAACGATTGCACGTCATACGGTTCCAATTATATCTAAAACTTTAAGGCCTTTCATTATAGATGATATTGTTACTCGGAAATTAGGCAAAATTAAAAAACTTCTAAACAAGTGTTCTTCGAACTATGCTGGTTTAAAATTTTCTACTGCTGGATCTAATTCTATTCCACACAGTTCACGAACTTCATATAGTTCGAATTATATCTTTTTAGATATAATTATATAATATAAATATAGGTCAGGAACTTCACTTGTAGATATTTGGGAAATGCAATAGCTAACGATTGAACTTCATATAGTTCGGATTATATCTAAAACTATAAGCCCCTTCCTTATTAGGATGATATTGTTACTTAGAAATTAAACAAAATATAGAACTTCTGAACCGGTGCTCTTCAAACTACGCTGGTTTAAGCTTTTCTAGTGCTGGATCTAATTCTATTCTACCTAGGTCACGAACTTCACTTTTAGATATTTGGGAAATAAAACAGCTAACGATTGAACTTCATATAAATATATTTTTTTATCTTTATTTTATTTACAATCTGCTCTGATGAGCAATAAGTAAAAGTGTATTACAAAATGCGTACATGTTGGATGCTGTCCCAAAGGAAGGCTCCCCCAAAAGGATTACTTAGTACTATGTACAGATAATATTTAGCACACATTTCAGACTAATATCGGTCCGGAAGATCCAGAGGGCTGAGTCTCCTCAGCCTGCGAACTGTATTGCTGTTATCCAACAAATTCACTGCAAGGTGGTTTGTATGATTTTCTAATCGCGTAAGATACTTTGCACTCGCGCACAGCGCTTCTTCTTTCACTAATTTCACTCGGAGATCCCGGTGCATGACTTCGTTTTTAACGTACCACAGAGCATCTGCTGTTGTCCTCAGTGTTTGGGTTGGAATCTTTGCAAAATCTCCAAATTGGAGTTGCTTGTGGTTACCCATAGTTGCAGTCCGTAGATCCAGATAGGCTTGAGTATACTTTTGTAGAGTAGTACCTTGTTGTGTAAGTTTATCTTGGATTTTCGTCCTAATAACCAGTTTAATTTGGAGAACTTTAGGCCCAGTTGCTTTCGTTTACTGAATATATGTTTTTTCCAAGTACATCGGCGGTCAAGGTGCAGACCAAGGTATCGGACTTCATTTGCTTGCGGTAGTGGTGTATTATTAAGGGTTACTGGTGGACACGTTTCCTTTCTGAGTGTGAAGGTGACTTGTGTGGACTTGATTTCATTTGCTTTTATACGCCAGAGCCGGAGCCAGTCTTGCACTTGGCTGAGAGAGGTTTGTAGGTTTCTTGATGTAATAACAGGGTTTTTATGAGTTGCAAGAATTGCAGTATCATCTGCAAATGTAGCGGTGGTCGTATGGCCGTCGGTGGGTATATCCGCCGTATACAGTAAGTAGAGCCAGACCTTATCGAAGGCCTGGGCTACATCTAAGAAGGCGGCAGAACAATATTTCTTCTCTTCGAAGGCCTGCTTGATTTCGCTTACTACCCTGTGAACCTGTTCGATTGTGGCGTGTTCCTCTCTAACGCCGAATTGGTGACCTGGTATGAGATCATGTTCGTTGAGAATTGGTTTGATTCTTCTTAGTAAGAGCTTTTGGAAGACTTTAGATACTATTGGTAATAAGCTGATCGGGCAATAAGATGACGGTTCTTCGGGAGGCTTTGCTGGTTTAGATATGCGTATTATTTGGGCTACCTTGGCTCAATCTTAAGATAACATTAAATATGGCCGTTATTAGTTTATATCCTTTCTTTGGTAATTGTTTTAAGACCTCACCTGTAATCAGGTCATAGCCTCGTGCTTTCTTAGGATTTAGTTCGGACTTAATTAACGCTCTTACTTCTGCTATCGTGATCTTTATTATTGGTAAGCTTTTAGTTGGTCTGGTGTCTCCAAGTATAACTGTATTTCGGCTTCTTCTTCTGGAGTTAGTTCAGAAGGAAAGGGTTGAAAAACATCTGTTAGATGTGCTGCAAATGTATTAGCCTTTTGTTGTTCACTTATGGTCCAGTTTCTATCAGGTTTTCGGATTGGAGAGATTGCTTGCTGTGGGTGTTTTAGCTTTCTCGTAGCTTTCCATAATGAATAATATGTTGCTTCAGTGGCAGAGAGGGTTGATAGATAATGTTGTATAGCCTCATTTGTTTGGTCTTGAAGCATTGCTTTTAAATTTTGTGTTGTATTGTTGAGCCTATTTTTACCATTCGGGGATCTGGTATTCTGCCAAATTCTGCGAAGCCTTCTTTTCTCAGCTATTGCTCGTTTTACTACCATAGGTAGAACACTATGCACATCGCTCTCTTTCGGTATGGGGGTTGATTCCCATGCCGCACTTTGTATAGTACGATGTAGGTGCTCTACTGCATCATCGACCTCATCGATGGTCTTGAGGGGTATGTCTAAGTCAATTTTCTCGTTAACTGTTTCTCTAAATAAGTCCCAGTCGGTTTTCTTGTTACTGAGTCTAACTGGTCTGGGTCTGTTACATATTTGCGTACTTAACGTAATTATGATTGGGGAATGATCTGATGTCATATCAAGACATGGTTCAATTCGTAAGTAATTTTGTGCTATGTTTTTCATGACACAAAAATCGAGCAGATCTGGAATTTTATTCTTGTCCGTGGGCCAGTATGTGGGTTGTCTGGTGGTGAGATAGTTGAGATTATTGGTGACAAGTGATCTCAACAATTCCCTGCCTTTGGTGGTGGTTACTCTGGCACCCCATTCCTGGTGCTTAGCATTGTAGCGTGTTCCCAGTGTGCTTAAGAATTGGGTGCAATGTTCTGTTTTTATATTAAGCCTCGGGGGACTATACAGAGCGGTGATTGTAATTGGTCCTGTCCAGTCTTGTACGACCACGCTGGTAGCTTGAATGTGCTCGTGAATGAACTTGTCTGTTTGGTAATGCTTGACGGAACTTTTTATAATTATTGCCGATCCTCCGTGTGCAGCTCCGCTAGGGTGTTGTGTGTCGTACATGATATAGTTAGGTATTATAAAGTAACTTCTTTCTGTAAAATGGGTTTCTGATATTAAAACTATATCCAAATAGTGATTAGTAATAAACGCCCATAGTTCTAGGGAGTGATTTGACAAGCCGTTGGCATTCCATTCTGCAATTTTGAGCGTTTGTGCCAATAATTCAGTTTGGAAACAATGGCTGTGAGGAGGTTTAGCATTGTTTTTATATTCTCACCTAATTCTATCATCATTTTTTTCTAGTTTTTCTGTGTGGGACGTTTGTGGTATAATTGGATGGTAAGAAGATTGTTGACCGTTTGACGCGGTTTGAAACTGTTCTGAACTTCATATAATTCAAATTATATCCAAAACTATAAGTTCCTTCCTTATTAAGATGATATTGTTATCCAGAACAAACTAATGCTCTTCAAACTATGCTGGTTGAAGTTTTTCTACTGCTGGATCTAACTATGTTCTATTTAGGTCACGAACTTCACTTTTGGATATTGGAAAATAAAACAGCGAAGAATTGAACCTCATATGGTTTGAATTATATCTAAAACTTTAAGTCCTTTCGGTATCGATGATATTGTTACTCAGAAATTAAGCAAAATTAAAAAACTTCTAAACGAGTGCTCTTCAAACTATGATGGTTGTAGGTTTTTCTACTGCTATATCAAACCCATCTAATTTGTAAAAATTTTTAGAAATTTTATAATTAAAGCCGCTAATGATTGAACTTCCGATACATCAAATTCCATCAGAAACTATAGTTCATTTTTTACAGATAATACTGTGACCAACTATGTAAATTTGTAATAAATATACTATTAGACCCAGCTTATCTCTAATATATACAGGGTGTATCAGAAATAATTACAAATATTAAATTAGATGGTAGATTACAATATATACAAACTAGAAAAAACATTTCTTTGGCAAATAATAATTGAAAATTTGACCCAAAATTGCTTGAGTACCGCAGGATAATAACAAAAATTTGAGATCAAAGACATGTTATACAAAGGAGAGTAAGATAGAAGTGCAAAAAATTTCTTATCACCTGCCACAAACCAATATTATTAGGTAGGTCAGTAATTTCTATTCAGTCTGTTGTTGTTATCACAAGCCAGACAAGTTTGCCACTTGGGATTTACTTTACAATTAGGTAATATCCTTCTACAGCATAAATGCATTTTCTATGTCTCATCAGCAGCTCTCAAGCAAAATTTTATTTTAATTTTAATTCAAAAAAATAAATTTAATGATTATTGAAAAATGAATAGTACCATTGAATTCTATTTGAACCAATCTATTACTGATTTAAATATTTGTACCTATTTCTGATACACCTTATATATGGACTTCACTTTTACAAATGGTTGTAAATCTTCCTTCTACTAAATCTAATTGACCTAATTTGTAAACATCTTCAGAAATTTTGTAATTAGAACATCTAATGATATAACTCCAGATACATCGAATTCTGTCTAAAAGTCCTTCTTTTATAAGTTATACTGTCATCCAGAAATTAGGCAAAATTAAATAATTCTTAAACCAGTGCTTTTCAATTGATGGTGGGCTTCAAGTTTCTCTATTGTTGGATCTGATTGTGTTCTAATTTTTATAAATTTTGAAAAGAAAACAACTAACGATTGAATTTCAGATACATAATTCCGTCTATCACTAGGTATTTCTGTATAGCTGTCTAGGCAAACTTAAAAAATATATAATTCAGTGCTTTTCAAACTATTATGGGATTTAAGTTTTTCTTCTGCGAGATCTGCTCTAGTTTACGAACTCCATTTTCAGAAATTTTGTAAATAAACTAACTAACGTGTGAATTGCGTATAGTTCAAATTTTATCTAAGACTAATTTTCTTTATATATGCTACTGTTACTCAGAAATAAGGTAAAATTAAAAAAATCCTAAACTAGTGCTCTTTTATGATGGTTCTAAGTATTTCTGCTGCTGAATCTAACTTTGATCTAATATTTAAAAACAGTTCGAAATTTATAATTGAAAAGCTAATGACTGAACTCCATTGACATTGAATTGCGTGTAATGTAAAGGTTAAGGTCCTTTTTTATAGGTAATACTGATACCCAAAAATTAGGCAGAACTAAATAATTTTTAACTCGGTGCTCTTTAAACTATGGTAAGGTTCAAAATTTTCTACAGTTGGATCTAATGCTGCTGTAGCTATGAACTTCAGCTTTAGAAACTTCATATACCTCGTATTACATCTAAAACTGTAAGTCCTTTCTATATAGGTAGCATAGTTATTTAGAAATTAGGCAACATTCAACAACTTTAAACCCAAAGCTCTAATTTTGGTGCAATTTATGAACACTTTTTGAAATTGTGCAATTAAAACAGTTTGAACGATTGAACTCCAAATAGTTTGAACTGTACCTAAAACTAGTTCTTTCTTTATCGATGTTGTTACTCAGAAATTTAACAAAATTAAAAATCTTCTAAAGCAGTGGTCTTCCAACTATAATGGGCTACAAGTGTCTCTACTGTTATTCTAATTTAGGAACTTCACTTATAAAAATAATCGAAATACATCTGATTTAGCTATACATCTAAAACGGGTGTTTTTTTTTTCGTTATCTACAACATATTCATTACATCTCCATAATTTTGCCCCAGGAAATCAAACTTAAGTTTATATTTAAGTACTAGCAGACACCCTGCATGTGCAAATTGTAGTAGAACAAACGTAAATCACGATTTTTCTCGATTGCACGGTAGAGCAATGGGTAAATTGCGGTTTTCAGCTCAAAAACTATTCTTTTCCCACAACCTTCAGGAGCGTCACGC
This sequence comes from Limonius californicus, assembly GCA_014611495.1. Classification (NCBI taxonomy): domain Eukaryota; kingdom Metazoa; phylum Arthropoda; class Insecta; order Coleoptera; family Elateridae; genus Limonius; species Limonius californicus. Next base: position 36,432 of record JABXWE010014802.1, on the reverse strand, counting down.
AAACTAGTATCTACCATTAAGCACATCATTCATCACAACTGGTCGCTTTCTAGGATTGTTAACCGCCAGAGCGCAGGAAAAAGCACAATAAGTACGCTTCCGTTTTACGTTTTCAAATTTACGAGCCTTTTATGTTATTCACATCCTGTATGCATAAAAAATAACGACACTTTCTTGTGGTAAAATTCTTAAGCTTTGTCTCTTACTCTTTACGATTTTAAACAACTTTCTTTTACCTGAACCATATTCCAAGGTAAGCATATTGAAGATCAGTATCATAAAAACGAAATTCTAGTTTAATTAAAAATTAGTCAGGATCCTCTGCTGTCTCTAGTAGGGGGTAGCCAACCTCGATTAGTGTTATATATGAAAAAATATAAAAACTTAAATAGAAAAACACAGAACATGTTATTTAATAGACGAAATGTAATAACATAAATCTTAACTGCTTATAACAACGTAAGTGTCTAATATGTATATACGGTAGATCAGCTAAGTGGCCACATGTAGCAGGGCGACTAAGAGTAGCGACCTTTGTAGAGTATAGCAGTGGATCATAATTACTTTCTGTTAAATTATTCTCATACTTCAGTAATTAACTATTTTACTAATAACATTACTCCTATATTAATATTTCACAAAAAAGCACTCATTGATGCAACCGTGCTATAGTAAAAATCAAACAAGTAAAAAACAAAAACAATAACCGGCTATGTGTAGGTAATAAAAGGCGGTTATTGTTTTCAAAAATATACATTGTGTCTTCCTATCTTATATGTAGTATAATCTCTTTGTAATGTACTTCAAGCAAAATTTTATTTAACTACAGGTGTTTTTGTGTTAAATAAAATATGTAATATCTTTTTAGAACGAGTAGCAACATTTTGAAAATATTAGGCAATAAGTATATCTAATTGATAAAACCGTTTTAGATAAAGATCAGTAGACACAAAACCTATTAAAGCTTTAAATTAGTTGTATATTAGCAATGCTTATACTACTTCCTAACAAATACCGATACAACCAAAATTGTCTTAGACAGAGAAAGTAATAGGGTTATCGGACGTTTTAAAATTTATAACAAATAATAACCTCTTGAGCACTAATTATAGTTAATAATAAATTAATCTTCAACATTCAAAAACCCTGCTTTTGCGTAATAGTAGTCACCTTAGAGGATTGCCTGGTCATATTTGGAAATAGACCTCTATCAAAATAATACTAATAAAGTTGTTCACTTATAGTATTTTAAATACATAAGTACTTCTGGACGTAGGTCGCCCGTGGTCGGCATTGGGATATTTATATACAACAACTATGCTGTGTAGACCGTAATCGTTAACTTTAATATATAAATTCGGACTACTACAACGTACATCGAAAACTACCGGTTACAAGTTGTTACCTACTAGAAGTTACACTTGCACTAACAATACGGGGTGCGAGGTCAATAGCTTTAGTACTTGCACCGTCATCATATTGCAGTTTTACTGTATTTTCCTTATTTAATTATGTGAAAAATATAAAATTTTAGACCTTTGTTATTAGGTAGATATATACACCTTACTCCTCATCAAACACATTTTTCCTGTACTGCAGTATCGTTGAAAATTACCAGAGCCTACTTTCTACATTCCTAGTATGTACATAGAATTCTGGATTTAAAACAGCTATTTAGAAATTAGGTTTTCTACAAAAATGCTACAAGAAACAGGTCATTTCCTTTCCGGTTTCGCATCAACATTTGACAGAATGAATTTCCGTTGCACCTCGGTATGTCGACTTTCATTAAAATACGCACTCGCACATCTTTGAGTGCTGTCGAGAGACTTAGCGATCATCTCCTCTATGCTAGTGGATTTCAACAAATACATCTAGACCAATATTTTGTAAGAAAACACATCTTTCTGTTGCTAGAAGTCCAAAACGCAACTTTTCTCCAAAATCAGAATATTGAAAGTACTTGCGATCACAATATATTTCCATGCTGGAAGGATAGGAAAGTAAAATGAGAATACTTATGTCACCCAGGAACTACGGATATTTACCTAGAATACTAGCATATACAGGGTGTGTACAAATTAACGAAAAAGCTACACGTGGCGATGATCTTCGTTAAAATTCTTAGTCGAAAATCTTCATACTTCAAATGTTGTACCATGCTTCCTGTGTTCTCAGGGACTATTTATAAGAAACGTACATTTGGCAACACAGCATCTAAACCGGTGTTATTACTATGCATGGTAACTAACTACGTATAATAACAATAACCTACTTATAATAATTTTTGAATTGAAAACCGTCTGCTTGTAAACATAGTTCCAATGTTCGTGGTATCAGTTGCACTATTCGCTCCAGTATTTCTGGTGTAATTTCTAACACCGCCGCGTTAATTCTGTTTCTTTGTCAGCGTTTGGTGGAGGCTATAGGATTGAGATCGGGTGACCTCGCAGGCCATAAAATGGGACAGCCGCGACCAATTTATCTGTTTAGGAAGTCTTCCTCCAACTATTCTCGTACATTACAGGAAAATGAGCATGAGCTGCATCGTGCATGCATTTAGAATATCTAATACAGCATATAGCTAAACTTCTTTTGGAAGCCCTGTATAAGGCTATTCTGTACTTCAACCGTAAGTTTTTATTTTATGTTATTTTTTTGTTAATATGTATACGAGGTCTGTTTAAATAATACCTTGAATGACCGCACAGTCCTCTTGTTAGCCAATGGTTGGTTAACTTCTAAAATAGGGCATGTTAGTGGATTTTTCAGTAGCCTCATGGTTCACATTCTTAGTTGTGAATACACTTTTTGTGAAGCAATTTATTAGTTACTTGTTTGCAGAAATGGACTATGAACAACGAATGACCATGAAATTTTGTTTAAATTGGGTAAGGGTCCCCTCTCATTTGGCAATTTTTGGCCGACAAAATTGGTCTCTGCCCGCATTCGCTGTATTTACTTGATCTTGCCCCCTGCGACTTTTGACTCTTTCCAAAAATAAAGTTAACATTTAAAACGATATGTTGCGAATGGATTCCAGATATTCAAGCTGCGACGACAGAGCGCCTAAAAGGACTTAAGCAAAACAATGGTCCGAACTGCTTCCAGAAATGGCAAGAACGTCGGAATACGTTTGTAGTGACCCAAAGAAACCATTTTGACGGGTATTAATTAATATTTGTCGTTTACTTAATATTTCTTTATATTTGCTTATTCACCGCAATATTTGATCAAACCTCGTTCGCAGTTGATTAATTCCAAATAATATATTCCGTATGGTTGGTGAATAATTAACATTTCTTAAAATAATAAGTAACAATACAGCATACCAGTAATGCTCTTGTGAGGAGGTCTTTGCATTTTGCGCTACGCCACTGGAATCTCCTTCAATCCTTGACCTCAAAACCCTAAAGGCGTCATTCGTCGTGGTAGAAACTGGTATCGCAAATAGGGTTGCGTAACAAATAGCTGGACCATTAGTGATAAATTAAACGGATCAATTTATCCTGATGGTTTCTAAGCCAGCATGAAAACAAACGTAAATCTGCCGTAGCGGTGCTGGAAGCGAAGTGCAGCGCGTTTATCATTCCTGAGATAATTTCTTTGAGAGTTGCTCCGGGTTGAAATTGCCCTGCGAAGTATTTTCAGATATTTAATTTTATTAGACCGTATTTCCTACACGTGCCGCGTTTAGTCCATATGGTCAAGTTAGGAATAAATTTGCACAACAAAACTGTATGTAGTTGTCAGCACAGCTAGTAAAAGTGCAAATGAGAAAAAACCTTCCTGCTGTGGTGACTTGCGAGAAATAGGAATCAAGACCAACGTAACACGTTATCACCATTGTTTTGCAAGTTCCTTTTGCAGGAAACGTTCAAGGTAATTGTTATTGAAAAATAACTGCGAATGTTTGGGTGTAGCTACCAAAAGTACGTGGGCGCCGCAAATTAAGAACATAGAATGATGATTACATTTGCAATCGATTTATTTCGATTTTATATAGTCTGGTCCCAAATTAAATCCAGGGTCGAATTGACCTAAGGGCAACTGCAACTAAAAGACTCCACTCCGAGCACTACGTGATAGAAGAATATACAAAAAAAAAACGTTATGACATATCTTAAATAACCAGTTGATCAACTGCCATGTGCTACGGCATCCTAAACAATAAATGCTTGAATAAGCGCTGCTTCGCGTGTAATACAATACTGAACTTCATGCCTTTCTCCAAATTTTAGGCGGACCCTTCCATTTGTTTCGATGGCAAGATAAGGCGCAGTCGGTAGGATTAGAGATCAGAAGATCTTATTCTGCGGTAAACCGACCTAACAGAGTTGTTATCCTGTGGCATGGGCAATTTACCTGGTGATACTGTACCGCTCCCTAAGAACATTATTCTTAGGAGGCGTTATTTGCAGTAATTGGATTTGCGGACAGCTCCGGTACTTCTAAGACGTTGTTGTCTATGGTCTTCTCTCTATTTTACGTCGCATTATTGCTGGTGCGTATCTGCTAACTCTATTAGCAATTTCCCGAAGAGCCTTTCCAGCTTTTAGCATCCCTAGTATTCGTACCCTAAAAAAGGAGTATTAGAAAGTAAGCTGAATTTGGAAAAATTGACGACAAACCACGTTATTGGCGACCTCAGTCAGAGATGATGGTGTGCTAAGAAGAACAAGCCTGGCAGTTACACGTCTTAATTTCATCTGCTTAACCAAACAATGCTCCGAACTGCTAGTATAAGAGTATATACTTGCACTGTGAGAGAAAGACCACCTAATTATGGACTTAGAAAATATAGAGCATGGAAAAAGTCAAGCTTTGTTAGAATCAGCCACCCTACTACCTAGCTATGTGCCAAGAAACATTGGAACTGGACTAAATAGCGGTGGATTCTAACACCAATGATCATGTTGGTAATACGTATATGAGAAGTTTTCCCGGGTAATTTTCTTCTTTGGTTATCTTATCTCCAGAAGCATTCCTCTGTTAAGCTACTTTAATTAGTTCAAGTTTCCGAAATATGTATTTAGATATTCTCAATATTTAGATCGTAAGGGGTTTTCCAAACGTTTATATACGTAAACCATCGCCTACCATCAATTCTACTATTATCGAAGGTTGGTAGCAATTTTGGCGAATAGTTCACAATCGAGTGCGTGTTTTTTAATAGTGTACCATATGCGAGTACAAGCTTGTCCAGTTTCTTATAATCTTTTGCCATGGGCATTTTCTTCGACGTGGACCGCGTCGACCCTCTATTTTACCTTCCAAAATCAATTTCAGTAGGCAATATTACTGCTTCAAAATATGTAGTACCAATAATTAAGCATCAAACCGCTGCTAGCGTATAGGGTTGCAAGTCTGCTCAAAGAGTTTGTTGGCTACATATCGCCTTTGGGATAATAGACGCGACAAAGTACCTCGGAGTATTGCACTATTTAGTGGGAAGGACTTGTTTAGCGAAGAGTTAACATGTGAATGACGACTACTAAAATCGACAGTAAGGACCGGTCAGCGCATGCCTCAGTCTTCAATCCAATAGAGAACTTGTGGAAGCCGATAGTTAATATATTTGTCTGATCCCAGATGTATGCCTAGTATCGTTGTATTTCGAAGGAAGAACTAGAAAAACTAATACATTCTATACCAAAGAGATGCGAAAGGCTGGCCAATCAAATATTAAAAATTGTTTAATTTTACATAATGTGTTGCTACAGCTGTTTGAATGTTACTCATAAAAAGTCTCACAAAAGGTGTTACGGAAAGGCAAATAAATTATTATTCTTCTTCTTCTTATTAGACCAAAGCCTGTTTTTTAAACTAGTGTTGTGCACATGGATTATAGGCAGTCTCTCCACCTTCTTAGGGGTCGTCCAATACTTCTTCTTCCTGATGGCGATTTGTCTCATGAGATTTTAACAATCCTATTCTCGGTCATTCGTGTTATGTGTTGATTCCATTCTTGCCTTCTACTATTGATCCATTCGTTCACAGGCATGACGTTGCACGTTTCTCTCGCCTCCTTATTTCTTCAAATTGCTTATTGATTGCATTTATTGATTATTTAAATCATATAAACCACACGAATAATTTGCAGTAGTTCAGAGTAGTTGTTTAACAACCCCACCATCGACTTCATCGAACTTTTCAACTATCTTGACAATATCACTTGTAGCTCTTCTGAGGTCGTCTTGGCATTCTGTTCTGAGGGCAGCAGTATTGATAACGACCAATTTGTCTCTAGTTTTAATTTTTTCGCTGAAGACTTTGCTTTTCATCCATTCCCACAGACAAAAATCTAAAGAGGTAAAGTCTGTGGAGCTTATTGGTCAATGTACGCGACCGTACCTGTCAGTCCATCTTCCGGGGAATGTTAGATTTAGATGATGTGTCACCTAACGGCTGGAATGTGCAAGGACTCCTTCATGCTGGAAGAACATGGCCATCCTTGTACCCAAAGGGACCTCTTCCAGTAATACTGCAAGCGGGTTTATAAGAAAGTCTGCATAAATTGGCCATATAAGACGATTCGATAACACAACAGACCCAATCAACTGATTGTGCATCGGATGCGTACTGCAAACAATGGTATTTCCGTAACCATTGAGAATAACACACATGTTTATATGAACTTTTTACGAAAAATAGTTAATACTACCACCTCCTAAAATATTTATTATCCGTCCTGAAACACCTTGTATTGCAGGAGTCAAAATACTTATTGGATAGTTACAGTGAATGACCGAAAAAAGTTGAAAGTAGTGCGTTTAAACTTAAATGTTGCTAAATTTTTATATAACGTAGGACTTTTAAACACCACTGTATGTTATACGAAGAGAAAATCAACAACAACAATACAGATCTCTGAAATTATTTATTCATTTAATACCGAGCAAATCCAAATCCAAATAATACCATGTCTCTGCAGTTTTTACTAAAACTAAGAGGGCACTATGTTAACTTTATCCTTGAGATCTTAATCCGGACCTGATTAAATCCACGCAGCTAAATTGCGGCGACTCTTGCTGGAGGTCTATCAGATCCCAACACAATGTGCAATCAAGGATGATATAATCTCGCGGCCATCCTTAATCCCCACGGGCGGCATGAACTCTGAACTAGCAGTTCGCACGATCATCAACAAACCACGGTTATCGACCCTTTCAAGTCCTAATATAGACTTTATTGCTAAGTATGTAGGTATTTTAAACAAAAAGTACCGTAATTTAGCGGAGAAAAAGAGGCGTTAAATTTGGACCAAGCTCGTTCAACGCTAATTACTCTCTTTTTCATGATTCACACAGGAAATATCAACAACGAAAATTGTTTTGTCAGGTTTAACTACGGTTTTTTTACGGTGAGAACACATACATCATGAAGGAATGAATCACTGACCACCTGGGCGAGTTGTTTTCTTGGAATTGTGTTAGCTCGTCATGAGTGCAATTGAAAAACCGTGATAATTGCAGAGCAGCGGCCATCATGGATCAAAATAACTTGTCATTATGCCAATTAATGAACAAATATCTGTCCTATAAAATTAATAATCGGTTATTTATAGTACACAAGAAATAGTAGGAGAAGAATGTGAATAAACACAAAACGTCAATAAGGAGAAGAGCCTCGTTATTTCTAACAAAACTAGAAAAATTTAAAAAACAATGACCATTAAGTTAAAGTAGCAAAATCGTATAAACAATAATAACAAGGAGAATGTCCTAATTATTCTTAAAAGTTTGATAAAAACAACAAGTAAAAAGGAAGAAAGCAGTAAGTTAAAGCAGCAAAAAGAAGAAATCATGATCCGGTGAAGAAGAAGCCGAAGTTTCACGAAGAAGATAAAATACACAAATTGGAGTACGAAAGATACATAACTCTGTACAAGAAAAGTTGAATAATTGTTTATAAATTGAATATGGAAATGGGCTGAAGGATGAAGAAGCAATTTAAAGGGGTGAACGAAAAGAAAGAAATAATTGCATACAAATGGGAGTTAAACAAAATCGATAAACAATAAATCAGAAAAATGATCAGGTTATGGAAATTAAGCCAAAATCTTCACAAATGAAATGTCAAACGAGTATATCAAAGGATTGGCATCAAATAAGAAAGAAAACAATTATTAAAGTAGCAACTGCAAGTTAAAGAGCCGAAGAAGATGGACAAGAAAAAATACCCGTACAGTGAAATAAAATAAGGTGAAAATTCAGTTAAACAGATAAAATACCCAAAATTACAAAGAAGACATCTTCACGAAATAAGCATTGGGGTATGTAATTAAAGAATAGAAAAAGAAGGAACAAAAGGCACCACAGAGTAGTGGAAAACATAATATTAATGCAATGAAAAATAAAAATGGAATATGAAAAACAAAATACACATACCAAAGTGGGAATATAGATATTATAAAAAAGGAAGAAATATGTCCAGTGATAAAGTATGGAAGAAGAAGTGTTTTTAGTTAAAAACCGGTTGAAGAATGAAGAATAAGAATGAGAAAGAATTGTAAGTTAAAAAGTCAAATAACAAACACACCTTTAATGAATGAGCAAATTGAGCTCATAAATTCCCCGCTATTGGAAGTTTTGGAATAGAAGACCTGAGCCAAGCCCAAAACCAAGATCCAGTGTGCTGTTACCCAAGCAACTACAAATGTTTACTTCATTAAATGCTTTTGATAATGACATATTGTATGTCGAAATACGTATAAAGCCAAAATAAAAATAAATACCTGTTGAAATTGCCTTTTATTATTATTAATATATAAAGTATGAATTTCAACGAAGTAAGGCAGCAAACAATTAACAAATATAATAAACATTCACATAATAGAGAATTTAAAAATAAAAGCTTAATGAGAAGACAAAACTAGGAATGTGGTAAGTTTATAAGAAATGAAGAAATGTCTTCGCACGTAAGTATTAAGCAGGAATTGTGTTTCATTAGAAACCAGCCGGAAGAGAAGGAATAAGAAGGAATCAGAACTTAAAAGAAAGAACCAAAAATATAGGGAAAATAATAGTATCCATATAATGAGGAACAGTGAAAATTGAAATGTAATGAACATATAAATTAACATACAGAAGTAGAACTACATATAGTAAAATTCTGTAATGAAATATGAAACTAGAAATACATACAATTAATTAAAATGAGAAGGGGGTAAATGGAAGAACAGAATATTGTGAAAATCTGCAAGGTTATAGAAAGAAAAGAAGAAAACTCAATGCATGAACTGTGAAGTGTACAAAAAAAAAGAACAACAAAGATGAAAGTATTCGACAACGAAGAACATACATAATTTCTTTAGTGAAATCTTCCAACCCAAAATAAAGCTGAGAAGAAAAGATTAAAAAAGCTGATGAAAGAGTATTAGGGGTACCCAATGAAACAAGAAGTTAACTAGCATGTAAGGAATCAAAAATCAAGACATTTTGTGAAATATGCGATTTCCGTGCTTAGATATAAAAAGGAAAATAATCAAAACAAATACAAAAGCATGGAAAACCAGTAATATGGTAAGACACTGCAGAAATGCAAAGATTTAGATAACGAAATAGGAATGTAACCACCGGCATAAAAGGAAGAGTATAAAATCTAGCTACTAAAACAGATGCAAACCATGCAGCTGCTTTTAAGGATAAAAAAGAAGAAAAGCCCATAATGATCGTTAAACACGTCATCTAAAAAAGTAGGCATACTATTCTTGGCACAGAGAAAATCAAAAAGAGAGAATAACAGGACTGTAGACAAAAGGAGCAATCAGACAAATCGACTCCAGAATGAAGAACAAAATTAGTGTACGGATTCTTCTTTTTTTTATCAATTCCTACTTTACCTTACGGTGTCGAGATCCCATCCGGGATTAATTAATGGTTCTGGGTCCCATTTGAACTTGCATCACGCTCCTCCCGCCCCGGAAACTACATTCGCTTTCTCCATTTTCACTATTTGTGTTAATTTGAAAAGGAAAAAGAAGGAAAACTAAAGGAAGGGTAATAAGAAACGAATTATAGCATATAAAGACTTAAGAATCAAGACAGTTATGAAGAAATGATAACATTTTGTGAATAACACCGTTTCCTGTACTGTTGATATAAAAAGGAAGATCGCCAAAACGAACATAGAAGATTGATTAGATGACGAAATAGAAATGTAAACAATCCAACTACGTTAAAATTTAAAAACTAGAAGAAGTGAATGTGTAAGAAGGAAGGTAAATCGGTAGGGTGGAAGGTGAAAATTGTAATCTTTGAGTTAAAGAGAATTGAAGAAAATTTTAACATAGAAACAAATACAAAATGTTCAAGATATCAGAGAAGCTATATGAGAATATTAAAATCACTAATTCTTGAAGATTACTTTAAATATTGTTAAAGAGCAAGTAAAAGTCTCAAGAAATAGAAATCAAGACACTGGTTTAATTCGTGGTGGCATTCATAGTTTTCTTAGTTTATATTCCTGGTATTTGACATATTTTTGAATCTTTTCCTGATAGACGAACTTGTTTGCAGAAAATTATGTAAGACGTATTACCATACTCAAGGATATAACCTAAACCAAATTTAAAATTCCAAATGTTAAATAACTACATTTTCACAACAAACCATAAATTTCGATTGGCAAAAAAGGCAACGACAACTTCAACGGTGAAAATTTAATTTAAGCGCGTTGGTGTGCATCATAACAAACCTGGTAATTGGCAGATCGACAATAAAATTGCAGATGCATTTGTGTTCCCATATTTTACAGCTCTGACCTAAACAAAAACTATAAATTAATTTTTTGCTTGGCGTTTCGGGCAATTATTAATTATGTTGGTTTTCCACGAGCCCGATGATTGAGGATCGTTCGTCAAGCTGTGTTTAAGGTGAAAGCAAAAGGTGTAGTTTATTATTTTACGAATTAGCTGGATAATTATGATGTTACATGGTTCTGGTTTTTAATGACCTGAAAACCAGAAAAAGTTACACGAGGACGGTGGGTCTAAAATAACACAGTTTTCAATTTTTATGTCTACGTTATTGCTGTAATAATTTTATATTTATGTTGTTATGAATTATGGAATAAAATAATTATAATTTTACCTACATGAACATACAGGCTGTCCCAAAAAAAAATTGATGGTTGTGTATAAATGATTGCACAGACGTAGACGTTTTGGAATTTGAAACTTGTTCCCTTTATTTCGACATACATATTTTTTTGTGCTTAGAAACTGCTAATAATGCGTTTTTTGTAACTTATAAATTTCAATAATTTATACATATGTATTTTTAAAAAGTTAGAACAATTTTTCCAATTGTCAGTTTGACAGCTGTCAGTAGGAATACTATAAAAATGTATCATGTTCCCATACATGATGCAAGTGATGCACCTCTTAAACAGTAAATAATAATTCATGGTACGGCTGGTAATGGTAGCGGTAGCTACATCACGTCATACGTGAATAGGAAAAAAGGTAATCTCATAGTACACTCGTATCAAAAATATTTATTACCTATGGTTACACATTCAACCCATTTCTCAAGGAGATTGTGTTTCCTAATTGTTTACCATTACCATCTACCAGTCGGTAAGTTATTGTGTTTACATTGATCGAGTTAAGTAATTTTAGAACGTCGCGGTTAAACATAACCTTACAACTTTGCAACTTTACTTATCAGTCGGAATTATGAATAATGGGAAAACGGTACTTGCATCAATTGTACTTGAATTACTGGAAATCGATGAAGAAGAAGAGGTAAATGTAATTTTTAATCATTACATGGGAAAAACTATCTAAATTTTTATGAAAAGGTGTTTCGACACAGTTTCGCTGAACTATCTTTAATTCTTCTTGCAACCCACAAACAAGGAGAAGCATTTCTAAATTGTATCTATTCTGGTGTGTTATAATTGACTATCTATCAACTGCTTTCCTAAAAATGCCTTTTATTATTATTAATATATAAAGTATGAATTTCAACGAAGTAAGGCAGCAAACAATTAACATAATACTTGTTACTTAATAATGGGAAAATTGCGGTTAAATATTCTTTTTCTCTTAATCGAGTTGTAATTGTACAAATCTGTTTAAGATGCTCCTGCATGTTTCACATTATTTTTACCTTAACCCCGATTTAATTGTTATAACATTTTGTCTTAAAATGGTAATATAAACATACAGTATTGTCACCAATAAGGCGACAGAGAACAAATGGAAACATACCTTTAGCTCTTACAGGGATAAGTGTTGTCCGTGATTTTCTCTGGCTTGTCGTGTTTCAGTAAACATTGTTTTCCCACGGAAAGTATTTCAAAATAAATTATACCATTTTGTTGTTATTGTTGACAAAGTGTTAGGTGTGCTCATAACAGGTAGTAATATTACACCAGCATCTCCTTGGTTGATGATGATTGTTATATTTCCTATGCCCCATGTTGAAAAGTTGTTTATTTTGGAATAATGTATAGCGAATATGAGAATGTGATGTCACGATTAGTGAGTAGATATAAACATAACCCTATCATGCTTGCTTGCTTGCTTTCAAAGAGCGAGATTTAGGACGCGGTTTTCCAAGCATCTCTATGCACTTTGGCTATATGGCCCATTGTACACTAGGGTGGAACATTTGCATATAGGAAAATTTAAGTATTTTTTATTTGAGTGTCCTGGGGCTAGAAAAGGTGCTAAACAGTGTGAAAATAATTATGGCACAAACAAAATAAAGAAAAAAGAATCCTTCATGTTGCGCAAGCCAGGTGCCGCCATAACTAAAAAAATGTCTTGCGGAGTATGAAAACCATTGACATATATAAGTATTACATTTTTTAGGTACTACGTTTTACAACTAAGTGATAATTTTGCACCGCTGGGCAATAATAACTTTTTTTTTCATGAAAAGACATTTATCGTGATTTTTTAATATTTTTATTCCAGGCGTAATAAACATCACTAAAAATACAAAAATCGTATATATACTTCGCAAGAAAGTCAACAAACGCATATAAAAAACATTATTTAGTACGATATTCTGATTTGGTTCCGAAAGACGGCATCATAGTTTTTGATTTTAGAGTGGTTCGGGCAAAACCGTCAGACGAATCTTCTCCACAAACTGCTGCTGATACTTTACTGTTCTTTCAACTGCTTGAGTATGGCAGGGAAGGCTATCAAATTTTACCTTATCAACGATGGCTTTTTCAGAATATCTTCTATATTTAGAATTTTAAATGTTAGTGGTGGTTCAGATACTTTGACTGTGCTCCAAAAAATTAAATCGATATAATCAGATGCCTCAAAATTAAAATCAGGAATAGTAAATGTTCTAACTGTTTGTGAATCTGTTTTCATTAAAGATCTGATTTTAAGTATTCGTCTATAAGCCAATTTTCGAACACTTGGCTTTATATCAGACAGCGTAGCGATAAGTATGTTTTCAGGCTGGCTGAAGTATCCATACCGCTGGATAACAGGATCTACTACTTTTTTTAATTCGTCATTTAGATACCGGGACAAGCTAATCATTTGAAATAGGTGTTTTGCACCATTTGTGCATAAAGTCTCTGATTTAATGCTAAACCAAATAGACGCATAAACTCGCATTATGTATCTCACTAGCGTTTTCAGATTTTCAGAGGGCTCATTTGTAGCAACATATAATCGTAATACTCGATTAGCAGTAGTTAACCACCTAGCATGTGATAATTTTCCAGGATTTCTTTGAACCAAATCTGATGGGCAATAGCCCACAGATATAGCGTGACATATTTTCAGCAAATATTTTTGATCGGTGCTGAGATCAGATTCATCAAAATTCGCAGAAACAATAAATTGAATTTTAGCAAATACTACAACGGGAAGGCTCTCACAGTAATCTAACTGCTTTCCAATGGGCCCTGAAAATCCGTGGGGTCTTCTTGTTTTGCCGTCCAGGTGGTGTAGTAAATGGTAAAGTGGTAATTCGTTCGCAAGGAACTGACATATGAGCCATTGTAACGGGCTTCCTAGTTCTTCTTCTTAAAGTCTAATGACACCACTTTTCGTACCAGTATTTACCGCAGTTCCATCACATCCAATTGCAGCAATTCTTGATACATGTATTTGATGTTTTTGTAGGAAGGCTGTAATACTTGCTGTAATATTTAGGCCGGATCCAGCGATTGGCGTAACGTGGCCAAGATAAATTGATCGTGGTTCCTTTATCAGCGATACATGTTCCTGGCTTATTATACTGCGATAATATTTTCCATCAACAAAGTCTTGCTTTAAGCTCTTATCGTTTCGGTCATCAAAATATAGACCAAACTCAGCTTCATCTTCTAGTAACTCTTTGCCTAACTCTAATCGCATTTTTTTCCTTGCTCTTCTTATTTCCATTCGATCGACTACATTTGAGGTGTTACTTTTTGTTACCAGACCAATATCTTCCAACACGGCGCTGACTATTGTCGCAGCAGAACGATCGGATAAACCGGAGCGATTGTAAAAAAAGATTAGTTTTTAAAAATGAAATATTAAGATGCCTCGGCTCTCGATGCCTTTTTCCGGAGCTATAATGAAAATACAAAAAAAATCAGTCCAAAATACGCATGTTTACACGTTACGCAAGACACTTGTCTGTATGGTGACGTCATGCGACGTGCGCAGCATGAAGACAATTTTTATTAGCAAATTTTTTTTTCAGAATTTAATCTTAACCCGAAATGAACATTTTAGGACCCCAGGGGTTTTAATATAAAAATATTTTTTAAATTGTTCCACCCTATTGTACACCCTTTGGGTTTAACGTTAAGTTAGTGTACGGAATTAACTACAGTTGTTGCTGGTTCATTATATTATGTTTGTCCAAACATGACGTCGCGTTCCTGTACTAGATGGCAATGTGGAGCATGGACATGTGATGTCACGCTTGGGAACTAACAAAAACGTATTTTCTATGTAAGTTACTACATACTTTTATGTGTGCTATATTAGATAAGGTTATTACAAGTTAATAGTTGCTATCTATGGTTATACGTTTAACCTGTATGTCAGAAAAGTTATGTCACACAACAAACTAACGATATCTTAATGCACTCTTTAAATAATCACGCCCTGCCGATTCATCATAAACACCATTAACTTTTCTCTTATCCATTTAACACCTGAAATCAAATGGCATGTGTAGATTGTTCTAAGGTGAATGCAACGGCAAAACATTATTAGCCTTAACAGCCTCTTCGCCTCATTGCTGGGTATCGCCAAAGTTCTCAGCGCAGAGTAGGACCATGGGAAACCTACAGTTAAACGCCAAATCCGAACGATAGAAATTCCAGAGACATTTTGGCATTCAAACCGCACGGATGCCAGAGCCGTAATTGGAAATTGCGTATGACAAATTGCAGCACTAGACTTTTACTAGCTCCCTGATAAGAAGCAGAAGATACCATTCAATAAATTTTGCAACTATCGAGGTCTTTCTCTGACTTTGAAATACGTTTAATAAAGGACTTATACATATCATTGTATATGTTTATTTCAATTAAGTGGATGAGCCGTTCTAGGCTTTTGGTCTCTTCAGTCCTGGATCTTCTTTCTTCTTGTGGGACGGGTGTTGGTTCTTGTATTCTGTTGTGGTGAGTTCTGTTTTCGCTGCTTCTGGCTTTGATGTTGCGGGTTATCTGAAATTAGCAATTAGTATTAGTGTCTCATTGTTAGTGGGGTTTCTTCCACTAGGGCAATGAGATGAAATGGTCTTGGAGATCGGGGTATAGAGATGAAAGGAGAGTAGTCGGGGGGTGTTTGAGTTTCCTTCTGGGTTTCCTGGGATTAGACGAAATTGCGGTTTAAGGGTTGAGAAAATTAAACGATGGAGTACGTTGCGTGTGATGTATTTTTGCTGAAGTCCGATAAGGCGGTCTTTTATTGGAATAATTTGGGTGTTGATGTGGCATGATATTGGAATGTTCTGGGTGAAGACGGAATACGCAACGGAGGATTTTCCTTTCGCATGCTGCGATTTGATGGAGAAGATGGGGTTTGATAGTGGCATATACAAGGGTGTGATAGTGGCATATACAAGGGTTTGGTAGTCTATGACGGGGCGTGCCAACATGCTGTAAGTTTGTAGAACGGTTTGGGAGTCGCAACCTTGGAAACGGCCTTGGATAAATCAGAGAAGGTTGGTATGGTTGCGCATTTTTTAAGAGATTTTCAGATATTGAGATTCAGGTCACATTTATGGTGGAAGGTGTTATGAATAGAAATGTTCATATCGAAGGGATCTAATCAGGGGTTTCTGGTGGAGTTTGAACGGCTAGGTTGGCTAGTGATTGTCGGCGTCGATCTCCATTCTCCACCGCCTGATCCATCGACAGATGCGGTTGAGGGCTACTTGGATTTCATGGGATGCAGAATGGGATGTCTTTAGGTTAGTCCAGATAGCGATGTAATCCGCGAAAAGTCTTGTTTTGGCTCGGGTCGAATTTGTGATAGGGAAATCGAGGGAATAAACAGAGTACCCTTGAAGGACGCCGGAGAGAAGACTGATATGGTGGGTGTATGAATTGTGAATTTTGATTCTGCATGAGCTGTTGGAAATAAAGGAGTCTACTAATTTGATAAAACAAAGATTTAAGTTGAATGAAATCAGTTTTTGAATTAGACCGTCATACGAAACGCTATGAAACGCAAGCTCAATGTCCAGGAAGACACCAAGCGTACACTTGTTCAAGTGGCATTTCTGGTGGAGTCTTTGTGAAGTTCTAGAGTGGGATTTATTGTGGAGCTGTGGGGACGAAAACCAAATTGTTCCTGGGGGAGAAGATTGTTGGACTCTAGAAAGCCTCAGAGCCGGGAAGTGATTATTTTATTAGGATTTTGCCGAGAATGTTCAACGGGAATACGATAAAGGATTGTGGACATCTTTGCCGGGTTTGTGGATGTGATGGAAGTTGCTTCTTTCCAGGCTGTGGGGAAGTATTCAGCAAGTTTTTTTTATATTAGAGGCTTTATTTGGTTCGGACCGGGACACTTTATCTGCCAGAAGCGCACACACATACATACACACACATACATGTATGTACATATAATACTCTACCTTTATAGCGTTACGACGCCTTTAGGAGAGTAGCAGGTACAGCTACTACTTTTTGTTAAGGCCGGTCGGCTTTACGAAGTAGGGAGGGAGTTTGTCGAGCACTACGCTTCAGCCTCCTCCTAATACCCCATAATGTTGTCAGTAGGCGTCGGCATTAGGAAGAAGGAGTTGTTGCCAGTACTACACTTTAGCCGCCGATTGTTACCCCATGGTGTTACTTCTAGGTGCTCATTTAAAGAACTTAGCTAAATCCATCAAGAAAAAGAAATTTAAAAAACTCCTAGGTATTATGCCGGTTCCTCGGAGTCGATTTAGAAACATTTTGTGTCGCAATCCGCACCTGCACCTAGTAGTAATAAGGCTGTGCGGGCTTCCACATGTATATATAGTTTTGGTAAATTATCTTACATTCCGTATTCTTTAAGGCCAGTTCGAACACCCTGTACTTTTTATCTCACACCTTTATTTACATCAATCCTTGAGTCTGTTTACTAATTATATTATTAATTGAATTCAAAACAAACATGTGTGGGACGAAACCTCATTCTATGTAAATCCTGGGAGATACTTAATATTTTTATAAGCTAACGGACCTTAAAGATCGCGGATTTAATCCCTTGAGACTTGCGTGTTCGAAATATAACATAAAGATCAAAAAATGAGCAATTTTAATTGTAACTCAACTGGGTAACGTTACATATGTAACGTATACCTGTGGGATTACTAGCATTCCGTATCTCAATCCTCTAAAGAATGATTCATTTCACGCATTCTTTGAATAATAAAAAGTCATAAAGCGCTTATGATTTACTTCTAACCGTTATCATTTGAGATCACGTCAAGACGGTTGATCGCATATAAAAACAGGAATTAACATAATATATACTGCGTTTGTTTTCTCTTCTTTGCGCGAGATTTTATTTACTTGTTCTGTACGTATCAACACTTCATAAATTAAAATTTAAAATTCTGAGATTGCCAAGTTTAAACCGCAGACACGTCGCAGAATGGGTGTGATGTGAAGAATTGCTGTGAGAAATTTGTAATTTATTCGAGCTCTTGCTGGCTGAATATACTTAAGATTAAAAGTGTGAAATGTACGCAATCCCTCTCAGTTTGGAAAATTTAGTGTCGCCGATAACAAAATTTTCTTGTCATGCATAATTTAAATGTCTCAGTAGTAGGCAGTACTTCAGATGTACTACCAGATATTTTTGAATGAAAGTTATTGTTTCCCGTTTTCGAAATATACGTGAACTTCGATCTTTTGAGACAGAGTAAATCATGTAGCACAGAAGCTTCTTCATGCTAAACTTTTTACTTGGCTGTAGTAATTTGGTACAATTCGAAGTACATAATGTAAAATATTGAATTAGAGCAACTTCTAGCAACAAGAGAAAAATTATTTTCATCTATTTATATATACAGGGAGATTACTTTATTTTGTAACAGGTATGTAGGCTACACACATTACAGCTGTTTGTATTTCATAAGTATCTTAGTAAACTTTTCATTGTTTAAATATATAAAAATTAAAGTAGTTACGTTGGATTTACCAAGAAACTGCAGTGAAACTGTTTACTAATAAATAAGATGCAGTTTTCCAGCAGATACATTTACAATATTTATTTCTTGTAATTTAAACAACACAAAAACAGAGAATGCCAATATAGCAAAAAAATATGTTGACTTAACAATAAATTCAACAAGAAATATAATTTAAATAAAAACAGAAAGAAAAACACTAATTAAGAACATGATAAATGTTCAAACTGCCGTCCACCTTACTGTTCACATAAGTCAATGCACCGTAGAAGAGAATTTCTAACATGAGTTAGCATGTGTGGGATGATTGACCTTGTCTAACTTAAGAGTAATGTCTTCTAAAAGTTAAGGCAAATCATTTTCTAAAAAATGTAAATACATTTCCCCAATTAAACTTTCCTCAAATAAGTGGGGACCAACGATAAAGTTGTTGACGATACCACACCACACATTATCAGTAAAAATTCTTTGAAAGTGTGCTTGCCGAATCCAGTGTCGGTTATCTTGTGAATTGAAATGAAAAGTGTTTCTATTTACACATCTGTTGTTACTAAACGTCGCTTCGTCAAAAAATAAAATATTGCTCAAGAACAGTGGATCAGTAGTTTCTTAAAAATTGGCAGAAATTCACTTGACGTAGGTAATCATATTCACTAATGCGGTGTGGTTAAGATGAAACCGGTTTGCTTTTAAAATGTTAAATACTGAACTTTGGCTAAAGCCTACTGTTCTTGCAAGTGCTCTTTGGCTTATGTGGGGATTATCAGTTACTTGTTCAATGACTGTCGCTTCAGCTTCTACAGTTGTGATATGTCGTTGTTACACCTTTAGCTTGGAAAACTGTCAAATTTCTTTCCAAACACCTAAAGGTATTTTGTGATGGAAGGAGTCTATCCGGGTATCTTTGTGCATATCGTCGTACTGCTAAGTCAGCCGCCCCTCTGCGTTCTCCGAAAATCAACATCATGTCTGTTTTCTCGCTATTAAAATACATTGAAACTACTCACACTGTATATATGAGTGGGGCTCCCACAGTTACTACCACACCCCGCATCTCAGTCGCCACTGCTCCTGAGTTGGCATTTGTTATCCCTGCTACCCTCGTAATCTTATGGCATCTTCTATTCCCTGTTTCCACGATGTTCGAGGCCTTCCTCTTTTTCTTCTATTTACAGGACGATACCGGAGATGGAGATATTTATTTTTTTCTAAATGTTTATATGTTATATGAGATAGAAATCATTTAGATTTACAATAGTGGCAACTTCATCTGATTTTTGATGTATTGATTTCGGTATATCCAATGAGATAATCCATTCCAACTTGCTTGAACGGATACATAACCTGGCATATAAGCGGATTCAGGTCACTCCACGTTCCATGCTCTGTTTAATATTGTTGCAACATTGCAATCATCATCATCATTGACAGCCTTTCTGTCCCACTGTTGGGCATCAGCCTCTTCCTTACTATGTGTTTCTCTTCAGCGGTAAGGCAGAAACACGGGGATCTACAGTTTAACATCGAATCCGAACGACACAAATTCCAGAAAAGGTTTGAGGCCTTAAGACCCCACGGTTGCAAGCCGGATTGGGAACATTGGCATCATTGCAATGCAGCAATGCCTATCAGAATTTATAAAATCTTTATTAGACTCTACAATTTTGATTTGAAATTAGCAAATGGTATTAAAGTGTCACTGGGTTTGCAAAAAGACACACCCGACTTCTTTTTACTTAGTGCATTCGTAATTCTTATGGGTGTTTCTGTGCGATTTTCTACTTTCTTCTCCTTTTTTAGAATATCTATAGCTTCCTAAAATTTCTCCTATTGTTTGGGCTTCCTTGGTTTTCTGTAGTTTTCTACGATTTTGAGGACATTAAGGAGCGTTTCATAATTTCTACATGTTTTGAGGTTTTGGTTTTCAGAATATCTGTAGATCATTTCAAAGTTTAGTTGGCGTTTTGTTGGTATTTCTATTTGTGTAACTTTCTGGAGTTATTTAAATTTTTCAGAGTTCAGTGAGTTCTATTGAAGTTTTGTTGCCCTTTTTGCAAGGCGTTCTCTCAGGTTTTCTGTGAAATTTCTGCATATCTGTGAGTGTTCTTAAATTTCTGATGGCTTTCGGAACCAGACTTTTTCTAAAGTGAAATTTTTACTAACACCCTAATTTGTTACAGAAAAATGTAGTTACAGTTATTATAAATTGAACAACAACGGTTCGAACAAAAACATTGTATTTATGAGCTCTTAGCGCTTATCATCTGTTCGAATCGTATTAGATTCTTCGTTATATTTAAGTTTCATATGTCTTCCATTACTTTTATCCTCCGTACACTGTCATAAGTGTTCTGAAAGTCTATAAATAGGAGGTGCATTTTAACGAAAACGTAACTAGAAAAACTATTAAGAAACAAAAAGAAATTGGGGAAACCATAAGTACAATTATGGAAGAGCCCGAAAGGGAACGCCACAAGATAAACGAAGCGAAAACCAGCTACATAAAATCTGACAGAATAGTAGAAGAGAGAAGAGAACTAACGGGAACAGGAAGGTACAAATTTGAAGAGGTACAGATTTTCAAATACTTAGTAAACAAACTATATGAACGAAAGGAGACACGATATAAAACAACGAATACAAATAGGAAACAAATTACACTATACTTACAAAAAACTACTGAAATATAGGATACGCAAAGGGATTATAAGACCAGCAATTATGTACGCGGCGGAAAAAAGGACATAACAAAGAAGAACGAGGACCAATAAAAGTTTTTGGAAGGATCCAGAATGATACTAGGACCCAAGAAAGTTTATGGAAATTAATTTAGACAAGAAATAAATTACGCATTGTTAGAAGAAATGCAAGAAGAAGATATGGCGAGCTTAAGAAACGTAATGCTTGCAGACAAGAATAGAAGAATTAGAATGATAACTGTTTGAAGACTCACAGAAATCATAACCAAAGAAAAGATGAAAAAAAAAAGAAGTTACAGAAGACTTACGAAAAATAGAAGTTAACTGGTTCAACAAAGTGCAAAATGAAAAGCTGTAGAGGTAAATACGAGGAAAGTTCCCATTCAAATAGAAATGTATTTAAAAAAGGGTATTACACTATCACAACTATGACAAGTATAATATTTTTCGGTGTAGTTCTCCTGCTTAGCGATACGCTTCTGCCCGATCTGATGGTTCTCTAATACCTTTCTTGAAGAAGTCTTCGGGTTACATACGTATCCACTTTTGAGCAGCTTCGATAACATAATTATTTGACTGAAATCTGGCTAAAAATTCTTTTGGTGGTCTAAACAAATAAACATCGGAGGGAGCAAGATCAGGACTGTATGAGAACGAAGGTCGCACGGAAGTTTGTTTATGGTTTCTATTATTCTTGCAGCGGTTTTAGAGAGAGAGAGAGTACTGTCTTGGAAGAAGCAAATAGAACTTTCTCTTCTTTTCCGCTTGTTCTCGATTGCCATCGTAATTTTATTGCAGAAAAATGTCGAATAATAGTCGGGCATTAATTGTACAACGTTCTGCAAGGTAAGCAACAAAGAGCACCCCTTGAGAATCCCAAAAAATGTTGTCATCACTAGCACTAGCTGACAACATAGTTTTTGCTTTGTTTGGCATTTAATACACCATTATATGCTTTCGCATTTTTACTGAGGAGTAAACTAACGTACCCAGGTTGTATATCAGTTGTCACAATTGAGTCTAAAAATTCATCTCTTTTTTTCATATCGCTATAGTAAAGAAGAAGCGATTTGCAAACAATGCAGCTTGTTTTCTTCTGTAAACAAGTTCGGAATCTACCTGGCACTCACCTTACGATACTTTAGCTTTTTTTCATGATGTCTTCAACACTTTCGACAAAAATGTGTATATTTTCAGAAGTTTGACAAACTATTACCCGTTTGTCTTGCTGAATAATGGCATTAACTTTTTCTTCATTTTCACGATTAAACCAAGTTGCAGCTCGTCGTAAACGATACTCGTTTTGTACATGAGTTCTCTTGTTTCTAAAAGATTGTGACCACTCAAACACCCGACTAGAAAGACATGGATCACCGTATTGTGCTCGCAATCTTGTAAGAATTGCAGTCGAATTTACGCCTTCATTCGTAAGAAATTGATTATTATTGGCTTTTCCACGCTACCATGCACATAACTTTTCAACATCTGCCAAAATAATTGTCAAAATAATAAATTGCCATGGGTATGTTAACCAGAGTCACTGCCATCTTGTAATTAATTGAATTTTTAGAATTATCTTCAAATGAGGTGTTAGTTCAAACGTTCCAGTTTAAATTTGAACAGTCTGCGCAGTTGAAGAAGCGAAATCACACGAAAGCTTATAAAAAACTACTAGAAACAGAACTAGAGGGACTAATCAACCCTATAAAATGGATTTGTAAAGCTTCATAAAGGATAGCAATTATTCCAACCCAGAATGGACCCTATTTATTATTATTATTGTTGATTAGATTCTTGCAAAATTTCAAACATATTTAATTAACCATTAATTTTCGCTACGTCTCGTAAGAGATAAAGCACTCGCAGAAGAAGAAGAATTTTCAAAGCAATAAACAACAAATTCTATTTTCTTAAATAGTTTTGTTATTGGCTCTTAGGTGGAATACATGTGTAGTGTGGAAATATATGGCTATTATAAGCCTATATTGCTGTTCTGTTGATTAAGCTGTTGCAAAATTTAATTAACCATATATTTTTAATGACAGAAACAAATTATCTGAAATATCTGAAATAATTAATACACTTTCTCAGACGAATTCTATACAGAGAAAACATACTAATTTTATACTAAAATACATTCCTATTGAAACCAAAAATTAGTTAATTTGATGTTTGCTTACACAGCAGACCGGAAGAAGTACATTTCAAATAAGTTTACCCTTTTATTGTTCCTCCTACAAAAGCATTGCACCCCTCGTTTGTATAACGGCCATGCCTAGTAGACCATAACACCGAGGCAGATGTTCACTTCTGGAGCCCCTTGTTCTACATAGAAAGTCAATTTTGTATCGTTTATATCCACTTAACGGGTATCCCACTTGAGCAGCTCAATTAAGTCTGTTTGTTATTACTTAATGTTATTAATTGAAGTATTGCTTTCGTAATTGTATCTGCACAAAAACTTTCTCTATTAATTTCTTAACAAGAATTGTTAGATATCCGTGTTATTTGTACAAGTTTTATATCTTAAGAGTGTTGCATGAAGCTTAATTAACTTAAGATAATTTCGTTGTGAAGTAATTTTATTATTGGCTAATTATAATAAGTTTTATTTTGTAATTGTTGGAGGCTGCATTCAGAAACATTTGGTACATTAGGCTAGTTCGTTTATGTTGCCCTCGATTTATTTATTTTTATGTAGGTTGTTTCCTGGAATGCTAAAATTTAGCTTTCTTATGATTGATGAGTTAGCATGTGGAAACTCTATTTGTTATTAACAATATGATCTGCAAACTATTCAAATTTCTTTGGTAATTTTGGTTTACTAAACATTGATAACAAATAACAAATTATCCTCCGTCCTTTAGCATGGAAAGTATTTTCCCCCCAATTAACTCTTTTAGCATCTGAAGTTTTATGAGTCTGTTGGATATTTGGTCGACCAATTCTGATTTTGAAAGCGATTATAATTACAGCTAAGAGGCGGCAAAAATTAACACTTTATCATAATTTCTTTAAAGTGAAACCTTTAGACAGCTACAGATAAAAGTAATTTAGATTTAAATAAAGATAATTTAACTAATTATCAATTTTTTTTCTTTTTGTACTATATGTAGTAGTACTCTGTAATATGAAGAAGTAGAAACTGGAATGAATGGAGATATTAATGCAAATATTCGTTTTTGGAACTAGAATTCATGTTAAATTATTCTCAAGAATATCTGTCTGAGACCGCATTATTTGTGTGCATGTGACCATTTTTTTAACCAACTTAATTTTCGTTAAATTAACATTAGAGTTCTATTATATTATATATTCTGGAAATGCAAGATTTTGAAAATAAGCCCATTATAAAATTATTACGTGTTTCATGAATTTCTGAAAGTTGAGGTTAGGTACACTTTTACTGAAAAGGTGATTACCAAGTTAGATAGAATATGACAATTGGAATGTAAAAATTTTTACGTATGTACGTTTAGGTAGTTTGTAGATTGTTTGTACGGGGAGGGTTGTTTCTACCCTTTGACACTGCGGCCTCTTGGGCCTATTATGCATCCCCTTCTATCGCTAGTCGCTATCAAGTAGATCCGTCCCCGTTATCAGGCCTTGGAGTTTGTTGATCAGAATGGCTTCCGGTTGTATCTCGTTGGGATTAGTGCCCTCAAAGATTTGATATCTTCTACGAGTTAAGGCTTCGCATTGGAATATTATGTGGGAGGCTGTTTCCTCTTCCTCGCCATACAGCCCGCATATACGATCTTAAATCTTAAATAACCCCATGTCGTAAAGGTGTCTGAAGCGACAGTGTTTCGTTAGGAGTCCTGTCACTACTCCAATTTTAGTTTTACTGAGTTGTAGCACTCTTTTGGTAAGCTTGTGGGTCTGATTGCCCATCGTAGCTTTACTTTGTCTTTGTCGAGGTGAGAGTCTCCAGTGTTCTGAATGTTTGGTTACGATCCATTCTTTAACTGCTCCTCTCACTGTCCACTTAGCTTAGCTTAGACCGACAACGGGTTCAGACCCTGTGAACGACGTTTCAGATCCTAGCCTTGCTAGTTTATCTGCGTTTTCATTTCCTTCTATGCCTCTATGGCCTGGCACCCACACAAGTTCTACCTTGTTAGAGTTTGTCAATGTTAGGAGACTACGAAGGCAGTTCCAGACAAGTTTTGACTTAATCTGGTTTGAATTCAGTGCTTTCAATTCTGCCTGACTGTCAGAGATAATAAGGATGGTTTTATTTGTATAGTTCCTTCTTATGTTCTTTTCTATTGCTACTAAAATTGCATAGGTTTCAGCTTGAAATATTGTGGCAGTTTGGCCCAGAGATATGGAGGTACTATATCTTAGTTTGCTGCCATATACACCAACTCCGGTTCCGTTGCTAGTGCGTGAACCGTCTGTAGGGCAAACTTGCCTAATTTCGCAACCATTTCTAAACAATCTCTCATTTTCCTACTTTAAATAGCTGGTAGCAATGTTCTAGCTTAATCAACCATTGGGTAATACCTTTGAGGTATATATAATGTTATTCTTTTTTTTACATGGAAGTGATAAGTTTATATTAATTGTTAGAACAACATGTCCCACTGTTCTTAATTTCGCAGCATATCTACCTTATTTCGCAGCACGTTTGCCTTATTTCGCAGGTATCTTCCTAATTCCGCAGTACATTGTTTTGCCTGATATTTTGCGTCACTAAATAGATTTCTTAGAAAATTCTTTATTAAAAAAGTACCTATACCAGCAAAACAAATTCTTATTGACAAAAAAAATTCAATCCGAGTCTGAATGTGTATGTGCTTCACACATAAAACAAATAAAATTCGGGTCGTATTCTTCCAGACCTTGACAAGATTCATGGTAGCATGCGGTGCAGCTCAAACACTGAATCCATGAACCATCATTATCATTATCATCTGCATAAATTTCACCACATGTAGAATACATTTCGTGATTCACTCTGCTAGTTTTTGCAGCAAAAGATTTAGGTTTGGTGTTACGAGACTTTTTCTTTGGTGGTTTGGCCGTTCGGAAAGTGGATGGCTTTGGAGATTCAAGTGGTCTTGTTGGTTTACTGTCAAACAGACGAGACTGCTGAACTTCACTTTTTCTCTTTCTTATTCCTCTGATAGGGGTGGGTTGTGGGAAAATATCTCTTAAATCACTAGAAACAGCAACAGGTAGACTTTTTGATGCCGAAACATTGGTTCCTGAAAAGAAAACATCTGGTGGTAGTTGGTTGTTGAATGGTGGAGTGGCTGCAACCATAGAATTTATTTTGAAAGTTTCTTCTGGAATAACTTCTTTATTCATAGGGTAGATTTCAGACTTTCTAAATCCACTGCAGATGTTTTTCATACTGACTGATGCTTGTTAAACTTCAGAGAAAGCAGGCAAAAAATCCTTTCTTGTTGGTTTGTAGCCGGATTCTTTTAGAATTTTTTTACTTTCTGCTTCCAGAGGGTTTTCATAGGACAAAAAACGTATAGGTCGAGCGGTTGTAAAAGGTGCTTGGTGTGCGAAGGGAAAGTAGGAAATATGATCTGATTCTCGTAAGCAAAGTGAAGTGCTTCTGGAGAAACGTGGCTACTGTGGGAGTCCGTTAAAAGAAGGATGGGTTTTGTTGGTGGAAGAAATTCTACAAAATGATGGAGAAATTTCAAGAAAATTTCCCTGTTGATCCATCCATTTTTTGAAACGTTGACCATAGGATTGGCTGGACCAGCAGCTTTCATTTCATTTGATATAACTTTTTTCCTTTGAAAATTATAAGGCACGGCCCACTCTGACCAGCTGCATTTGTGGTAAGAAGAACAGTAATTGTCTCCCCTCTCTCAGCAGTTGTAGTTTGGTAAATTCTTTTACTACCTTTGGGAGCCACAATTGTCCCTGGCTTAGTAACAAAAGTAAATCCGGCTTCATCTAAATTCCAGATGTGGTTTCCCATCTAGTACATGTTTGGTCACAGCTGTTTCTATATTAGTGTGGAATTCTGCTACATGTTCTTTGACAGTTGCAGCAGCACGAGCTATAGACAAATGTTCTGGAAGCCGCATTGCTAATCCGTATCTTCCTTTAAAATTATTCCACCATTTCCAACCTGCTAGTTCTTCTTCTGAGTTAAAAGTGTGCTTTCGACCGCTTTTTTCTAGAATTTTAAAAACATATTTTCTTACTTCTGTGGCCGAAAGCCCAAAGCCAAGCTCCTGCATGTCTATTATATATTTCACTAGGCCAAGCTCTTCCTCACTAGTGAGACTAAATGGTTTGCCCAATTTTATCTCCAGAGTGGGCCCTGGAGTGCCTCGGTTAACCTTCAGAGCATCCTTTAATGTGTTGTAAGGAAGGTCAAAATGTTTTGCCGCTTTATAAGTCGACCATTTCGATATTTTCCCCCTTTTCCAGGCATTTTACTACGCACGTAAGGTCAGTAACTGAAAGAAGCAATTTGATAAATGTTTAAACCAAAATTTTTACCAAATGTTTCAACTTAACATTAAAAATTTAAAACCCCCTCTGAAAAAATAGGATTTTTTTAGTACACCAATGACCGTGATGTAGACCCTACTAAAAAAAAAACAATAAATAATTGTGATGGTGATTGTATTGTACACCTGCTTCATCAGAGCGTTCGAATTATTTCTTAAACATTCAGAAACAATTTTTTTAATAAGTCCTTAATTCACGATGTTTGCCAAATTCACCAACTGAAACAAAATTTTTGAGTACCGGACATTGTGCTTTACTCTTACAGTTGGGGAGTATTGTAAAAACTAATGTTACCATAAAAAAGTTTATGGTTTCTTCAATAATACCATGCAAAACAAATTAATTAAAGTGAATAACTTCTTTAATAAAAAAACTAAAATTCATACCTCTGCAAAAACAACTAAACATACACAGCATTTAACATAACCTTTCAATAAAAATGCTCCTATCTGGGAACCACACCAGTTAACGGGATGGTTCAAAAAACAAAAAATAGATGGTCACTTACGCTAGAAACTCAATCTTTCAAACTGCATCAAAATACTATTCCTTATTTCGTAATGAAGGTCGCGAAAAATATTGCGAAATTAGTAAAAAAGGCAAGTTTGCCCTATACCGCACTAAGTTTTTATGCAAGTCTGGTGCTTCCCCTTGATCCCATTCTTCACAGTTTATCCGTACCTCGAAGGGTTTGTGAAAAGAGTATTTTATTAACATGTGGTCCGTTCCCATTTGTAATTTTGGGTCAGATACTACATTTATTATTTTGGAGGGTCCCCATGTGTGCTGGGTGCTTCTCCAATTACCCATGCAGTTTAGGCGGTACGCTCCCATGCGTGCCTCGTCATTGATTATTGTATCTAGAGGAGGAAGTTACAGGAGAGCCTCTAGTGCTGCTGTCGGAATGCTTCTGAATGATCCAGTTATACAGAGACAAGCCAATCTTTGAACACTAAGAAGTTGGTTTATTGTTTGTCTTTGATTTGCTTTGGGCCACCATACTAATGAACCATAGGGCATTGTCGGTCTTATCACCATTGTGAAAAGCTAATGGACTATTTTTGGTTTTAATCCCCATTTATTTCCAAAGCTCTTCTTGCCATCATCAAGGTTGTTTTTATTAGCGGTTCTTCGCATATGTTGGTTCCAGGTCAAATTGGTGTCTAGAACCATATCCAAGTACTTGACCTCCCCTGTGATTTGCAAAGTTTCTCCGAAAAGTTCCGGAAATGTACATGTAGGTAACCTTCCCTCACACTGATTTAACAGACACCTTATTTTCTGAAACTCGTAGTTTAGGTTAGGGGTACACAACGTGGGCCAGCTAAGTTGTCACCTCTTAAAAGTGGTTGACTCAACCCAACGTACATATAGCATGGCAACCAAAAACACTTTTATTTAAATTTAATTACATCGATCAACGTTCCCTACTTACTGATAATACTACGTCGAGCTGTCGATATACTTAATTTTAAATAATATGTTTCCAAATAACCAGAAAACAGATCAGTTGCTTATTTTTGGTAATTGTCGAAGAAATGCGCTACTAGATACGTCTAATTAATATATTAGATAGGTGGGCCGTTGTAGGATTTCGTCCACTTCAGCCCAGGACTTTCTTCTTTCTTGTGGGTCCTTGTGTCTACTAGTGTTCGTGGAGTTGGCAGTTTTGCTACCTTCAGTTGTGTTCTTCGGGTAGAAGACTGCTGGGAATCCTTGGATCGTTCTTTGGTGGTTGGTTGTAGCTTCTTGGGTATGTGGAAATTAATTAAAAAGTGGTGTAGTGTTGGCTGTAAAAGTTGGTATTAACAATAGGTACTCACCGCATTGTTAGGGGGTATCTACTACGAGGTAGAGGATTCTGGGGTATCGCGGTCTGAAGATTCTTCGTATAATTCGGCGTTCGCGTTCGTGAATTTCTTCTAGTATATGAGCCGGGAGGGTGGCACAGTTGGGGCCTCGGTATTCGATTATTGAGCGCATGAAGGTGTTGTATGAGTATGGAGGAGGGTACAAAAATAGCAAGGTTGAACGCTTCCTTGGATACGATGGAGGAGGTTAGAGCGGTTGCAAACTTCTTTGAGAGTTTCTCGCAGGTCTGGCTGTAGAAACCATATAAAGAGGAATTGGTTGGTTGTTAGATTGACGAGAAAAGAATCGAATCTTGTATTTCTGGACATATTGGCGTGCCTGAGTAGGATAGATGAGAACTTGTCTGCACTGAGTTTTATCTGCCACTTGCACGTCCGTGGATTCTATTGAGGACTGTTTGGATTTCTCGGGAAGCTAATTCGGAAATGCGTTGGGAGGACCAGAGGCCGGGGTCGTCAGCGAAAAGGTTGGTTTTAGTTCGGGCTGAGTCTGTGACTTTAAAATCGTGGGAGTAAAATATGTAGAGAAAGGGGGGACAGAGCTGTTCCTTGGGAGACACCGAAATGCAGGTGAATTGAGAAAGAAAATTAACTTTGAATTTTAATGGGGCGGTTGTTGAGAAATGAATTTACTAGCTTGATGAAGGCGGGATTGAGATTAAGGGCGATTAGTTTGTGGATGAAACGGTCGTGCCAAACCTTCAAATGCACACTGGTGTCGAGAAAGACGGCGAGTATGCACCGATTCAGGTTGGCTATTTTGGTCAAGTCGATATGAAGTTCATGGTGGGGTCTGTGGTAGACCGACGGGGTCAGAAACCGAATTGTTCGAAGGGGAGGAGGTTGTTGGACTCTAGGGCTTCTCTGAGGCGGGAAATCATAATTTTGCCCATGATGTTTGAGAAGAGGCGGAAATGCGACTATAACCCGCAATTTATGTATCAGGTGCTATCCAACTAGAAGACATCGTCAAAAAATATATTTAAAAGCTTTGATACTTTAAAAAAAAAACAAAGGTCAGTTTGTTAATTTCAGAAAATGTAGGCCCAGAACGTTTAGTAACATGGAAAATAAACGAGTAGCGTAAATGGTAGTGAAAGAGAATCTACATGTAAGTCAAAGAGATCCATGCACAAATGTGGATATTAGTAGGACTTCAGCTAGAAAAATTCTGACAGCAAACGTATTTCAGCCCCATCACGTTACTTTGATACATAAACTGCATCAACATGACTCTCAGAGGAGATTGAAATTTTGCTGGATCTATTCTTCTTATATTGTGTTATCTAAGGATGAGGAAAAGATTGCAAACAATGGGTTTTTTGCTGTAAATGTATGGTGTCACATGGTAGGTATTCATATTACTGAACCGCACTTATTTTATGAAAATATAACTGGACAACGTTATTTGGATTTTTTACACATTTTGCCTGGATTTGTTGAAATATGTAGGACTCAATGTACCACAAAAAAATTGATATTAGCATGATGGCTGCCCTACTCACTATAGTTGTTATTAGGAATTACTTAAATAATGTATTTGAAGGAAATGGTATTGGAAGAGAAACGATGTATACCTGACCATTAAGAAGCTGCGGTATCGCTGTACTAGTTTTTTCTTTGGGGTAAAATTATGGAAATAGTATACAGAATTTCTTTTAAATGAATTTGCTAATTGTACTATTTCAGGATTTTAAATAGTAAGCTTGAAATATATTAAAATGCATCTAATCTAGAAAATTTTAGGTTAGATTTGATGCATTATTATTTGAAAACTTCAATTACTAGGATGCAGAAGATATTCAACTTAACCATTTTTTAAATTACAGTAATTTAAATATTTAGCTCCTTGTTTATTTTCCTCTCATAATTTTCCCTGACTTGCTCCCTTATCTCTTCACTAAAGTTTGTTTGTGAAAATTTAAGATTAGAGTAGATGCATCTTTACTTTAAAACAGTTTACCAAATCAAATTGAACAAACCAAACAGGATGTACATAAATAAAAGAGTATCAACATTAAGTTCGAAATCCGTTTTAGTACACCTGTTCTTGTTTACCTTGTCTTCCTTGTATAACCTTCACTCACTTCTACTCTAATAACAGTTCCATTCGTGTCTCTTTATTTAACCTTGTATTGTGGCATGTACAATTTAGTAATTTTAATGTGCAGTAACTTAAATTTGGGAAGCACCGTAAGCCGAATCTATACCTCTATTGCTTTTCCAGCAATCGCCAATTGCTACATTAGTCTTAATGGTTTCCGTTTAAGAAATTTATTGTTGGTGTTTTATTAATATCTTCTTCTTATTCGAGTGCTTTATCTTTTACCAGACGTAACTATCTCTGCTGCGCGTTTAGAGTGCCACAAACATAGAGGACCTACAGTTTAACGTGGGCTCCAAACTACTGGAAGTGTGAACACTTCTACTGCAGAGAAAATTTACTAGGCAGAATGCCTTGCTGGTTTGCCATAGCCTTGCGAGGGAGAACGGCCGTTAAAAATCCGGTTTTCCGATACTGAGAATTGAACCCAAGACCTTCAGTGTAGAAATCTAACGCGCTAACTTCTAGCCCACGGCCGCCTCTTATATTAACATGAGAGAGCTTAAATGTTTAAACGTACTTAACAGTATAGAAGTGTGAGAACATTCAAGCAAATTGCTACAGCAACTTCTTTCTTCCGTCAACTATTCAACCTCGACTGCATTCTCTATATTTACAATAGCACAAAAAAGCATCTCTTCTGATAACAATGCGAAAGTGAAGAATAGCAACGGATGGGTCCAGCTGACAGTAATTTATTCGATTGATAAGGTAGCTGAGAGCAGTTCCTCATTACTAATCAGGAGCTTTAATAAGGCTAACAAGTGGTAGGTTGTCTTATAGATGCATTTCCATTTTAGAAGCGGCTATTGGACTGAGATTGCATCTGTGTTGGCGTTAGTACAAGGTGCACCGCAGGAATTTATTTGAATCCTTTTAATGGTGTACAGTTTTATACCGTATGTGGCGTGGTGTGCTTCAGTAACTCTACACCCGGTGCGATATCCGATACTCGATACATGTAATGTATGCACGCCATGGAGATTATTCAAGGGAATAATAGGTGCCATGTTTTAGCGTTTACGTAAATTTATTATGATGGAGTCGCCGATGTCAAGGGTTTATGGCTGTTAAGTCGTTTTGTTGTTCCTATGCAAAAAATACAAATAGTTCTGGTTTCGTATAGGCAGTTCAAGCTAATTTGCAATCTCTGAAATTTAAGATTTGCTTGCATTTGAATTAAACAAGTATCCTTTGTTTGGTAATATTATATTAAAAAACGCTATATTTTCAAATTCTTTGCAAGCATCCGATCATCTGATATCAATGAAAATTAATTTTAAAATATGATTTTTTAGTACAAAGCGTTGTTGCCAAATTATTAAAATACATTGAATGATCAGCGTTGGTGTGTTAGTGCATGTAGCACGACAATGAAGTCATTGTTGTCACATAAATGTATTTTGGAGTAAGATTCTTATCCATAAATATTTCCTCCTTGGAATCTATTTTGTACATAAGAATTAGAAGCGACCGAGCTCCATAATATAAACATACAGTGTAAACATATATTTTTTATCAGTACGGAAATCTCTAGTAGTTCAATATATACAATACACGAATACCTCAATGGCTTTTATAATGAACGCATAAAGGCCTGGCTTTTATTGGAATGGATCATGTAATAACGAAATTGTTGAAGACAAAAGAAAATTATATGAAATTAATATACAGATACTTGCAACTTCATATCAAAGACCCTAAATGTCATACTTTAAATTTAGTAATTAACATGGTATCTTTAAGCAACCTTATTATTATTGTTTATTCCTTATGACTATTAAAATTTAGATCGTTTTCGTTATTATGGCTAATCACCGATATCTCAAGCTTGAACATTGTCTCGGAAATTTCTTCTTCTCTTTTGTGATCTACGATGAATTAATTATAATTTAATTATTCATTCCACCCAAAACCGCTCTAAATTTTTTGTTTAAATTAAACGATAATTAATTGTTTAAAGGTGAAAGTTCCTTAAATATCATTATAGTAATTATAAAATACATAAATAAAAATTTAATTTAATGTTAATGACGGTAGACAAAGATAGAAACGATGTTGGTCCGTCGAAAAACTCTTTATAGTACATGTAATTTAAAAATCTTGAATGTTGCTACATTTGGAAGAACAAAAATGAGAAAAAAACTCCTAAAACTGCATTGAGGGTAAAATTAGAATTGGACCTCTTCTAAAAAAACTAAGGAATAAACGAAAATTAATGTGATCACGTCAGGATTCGGGGTTTTTGATAACAATAACCGATTGATCATAATAAACGGTGAAACCATCCTTCTGCCCAAGAAAATATTTTTTTCGTTTCTTCCCAAGTTCTTCCACTTTCTGGCGTATCAATGGGCGATCTACACCTGCATTATCTTAAAGGACATTAGCAAACCACAGTTTCAATACAAATTTTGGCTGCATATCATACTATGCTAAAGTACTATTTTTACTCTTAAGCTAAAATCAATTCTCTTTTTTACGTCAGTTATTGGCAAGGATTAGACAGAACCGAGTTGGCTGCTACCAACCAGCCTGCAGATTGTTAACTTACGAGAGAGAGAGAGAGAGAGGTCTTGTACCACTGGAGCTTGAAAATACAAACAAAAAAATGCATGAAACTAAGGTTATTGCTCATAAACGAAAACAATTCTAAGAAAAAATAACATACACCGAAGTCATGATTCCTACAAACTACGTTTTTTCTATGTAGTCGTATACGCCAGGCTCGTTCTTCGCGAAAGTGCTTGCAATACCCAATTGATAATCCGTTATTCCACCAAGCGGCGTGCACTGTATTACTTCAGCTTATGAAAACAGAAGCTTCAATTCATGGAATGTTTAACATATTCCTAAAACAGACATTTCCCGCTTCACACAATTTAATAATAATTGGTGGTGGAATTGAACCTTCTGTTTACATTCACACTACCCCCCCTGGAACCACTTTCGCATTGCTTCAGGGGGTGCGGGTGTCCCTTACATACTAGCCATTCATGCAACATGCACCCCAAACTCTCTGCCGGAGTTCGACCACGCAGCCGACTGACAGCGCTTGTTCGCACTGCCCCGTCGAGGTCCCTGGTGGAATTGAACCTGGGACCCCTTTTTGGCGTATATATGTAATAGTTTCATAAGAAACGAGTGCATAAAACGAACGTATTGTAAACATTGCAAATAAGTACAGAAGGTAGTTAA
Organism: Limonius californicus; assembly: GCA_014611495.1. Taxonomy (NCBI): domain Eukaryota; kingdom Metazoa; phylum Arthropoda; class Insecta; order Coleoptera; family Elateridae; genus Limonius; species Limonius californicus. The sequence goes on along the minus strand of JABXWE010014802.1, from coordinate 1,454 downwards.
AAACCTAATACCCAACAAATCAGAAACATAACCCCAAATGCTTTGTATTCTATGCATTAAATGAATAGCATGGCGCTTATCAATGCGACAGTTTCCTCAAGTCCGCCAGCGCAGCGGTTCTCTCGCAGTTCTACTTATTGTATTCTAATGCTAAAGAGAGTGAGAAGATAAGAATTAAAACCAAACCGTTTTTGTTTGTACACCAAGTTGTGATGTCAGCTACACAAACCTTATAGTAAGCCGTTTAGAGCTAACTACAGGTGTTATTTCTATATGATATGAGAGAACCAATGAACATTTTTTTCTCTTTCAGGAAAATCATCATTGAAGACACGTTAAATTAATTTAGCTGAGGTCACTGATATCTTCTTGGCGTGGAAAAAGTTAAAAGTGTGCCTTCTGCCGGGTTTGAAGTCAACCCGTAGGACCCGCGTCACTGCGAATTGTGACTCGTTAAAAATCACTACTGGAGTTGGAACTACCTCAGATACGCAAAATTCACAGTTAGGTTGTACAATAAGTCAACAATGGCCGCTGTACATAGATTTGCTTAAAATACCGTGTCCCAGATCTCGCCCAATCAAAAATCAATCACATCAGCTCATGCATCAATGGTTTCTGTATTGAGCTGTTGACAACTGATTAGGGATTCAGCTACGTCTTAATACTGACCATTAGTGTAATTTATACAGTTTAGTATACTCTGATAAATTAACAACTAGCTTAATGTTAGGTTATGTTTACACTAATAAATATAATACTATGTTCACCCAATAGTAACTTGTTTAGAACTAACTTTTTGTCAGTCAACATGATAGAAAGGATGAACGAACCAACTAATAGTATACATACACAGACAGGCAGACATATAGGTAACGGCGTGTCCACAGTTGACCAGATCATAGGAAAATAACATAGGAAAACAGAGTTTCGCCGATATTATCTTCCTAGCTGCTTTGAAAAAGATATTTCGTAATTTAACTTTAGTTCTATCAACTGCTAGAGTTATTATGGCGATAATTGGCGAAAATTTCTTCACTTTCATTTGCCATGCAGAAACACTAACCCCTTGTCCACTTGAACCTTGCCCAGGTGTGTCATTATCACACTTAAATTCCATTTAAACAAGATATTTGAGTCTAATAATTGTAAATGATAATTGTTTATGTAAATTAAGGTTCAAATGCAAAATATTGCTTCTAAAGATAGCTTGAAAATAACATCAAGAAACTCTTCCCTACATTCAAAACGTTGGTGAATACCCTCTTCAGCAAAACCATTTATTTGTTTTCCTCAAGTGTGTGATTTTCATCTTTTCTAATAAATCATTTTAGTTTTCCGAATACCGAATGATTTTTTTAATTTAAATTATTTTACAAAAAAATGACATTCGTAAAGGTCGGCCAACTTTTAAAATTTCTAATTTTGCTCCATGTCATGCGTGTGAGCACATC